>JAKZAP010000014.1:2075445-2367726 GCA_023053575.1 Branchinecta lynchi
CCTGACTTTTACTCATGATCACAGAAAGAAGCTTCTGATCATACTGTTTCTAAAACTGGCCTGCAAAACTTTTTGCAGTATTCTATATATTTTTCCTGAACGGCGTGTCATAAAGGTAGAATTGGGATTTTAGTAGTATTAAAAGCCAGAAGTATGGGAAAGAGCTAACTTTTCCAACAAAAAAGCAGATTTAAAAAATTTCACCGTCGGAGCTAAGTTTTAATTTTGTTTTGGGGTACAGTGATCACAAGCTCTTACCGGGGTTTTGCTCTTTACAGAGAAAGTTGAAATGACGGACTGCTCTGTTATCTGTCTATTTTTTTTTGTTCGGTTCAGTTGTTGTACGTTGGCCAGTCGTATGTTTCTAGGTCCCCCCCCCCCCTCCTACATATAAATTCATACAAGTTTGAATTTTTTCGAATTTTCGGCCAGTCGCATGTTTCGAGGTTATACCCCCCCCCCCCCCCCCCCCAGCACTTGGAACATCTTCCTACGTGAAAATCACGAAATATTTCACGTAGTTTTCACCATATAAGTTTTCAATTGTTCGATATTTTAGGCTCATTCCAGATTAAGTCATGTAATTTTCAAAGGCTACTGTAATTGGCAAATTCATTCAATCAATCAGTTGCAACGCTTTTTGCGGTATACAATATTTTTTTCGTGAACGGCGTGTCATAGAGGTAGGAATGGGTATTGAGAACCATTAAAAGTCAGAAGTACGGGAAAGGGCTAAATTTTCCCAGAAAAAAGCAAAATTAAATCAATCAGTCAACTTCATTTATTAAATAGCCCAAAGCTAGAAGAAGCCGTCCAAGAAAACTTTCGTCAAGAAGAAGACATGCAACTCCATTGAGTGACTCCATTTTCACATCCTCCCCCCTCCCCACATTCCCGACCGCATAAGGCCACAGAAAATGGCAGCAAACCAATTCCTAAGATCCAACCCATTCGGGCAATTCATGCGCGGTACGGAAAAAGTTTTGTCCCCTCCTTTGTGAGTTTTTTCAACGCGAAATTTTAAAATCCTTTCCTCTTTTTTTAAGTCAATAATGAAGTTTAACGCAGTAATTTGTTGCAATTCTTGTTCTTGTGCAATTACTGTATATTTGACTATGTAAAAGCGCAATAGTATATAGTTATGTTTGACGAGAGAACAAATATTGTTTTTTTTGTTAATACCGTAAGGAATATTTGTCGAACAATAAAGATTGAGATTGAAGAAGTAAAAAAAAAAAGTTAAAACCTCAATTTTTCAGACAGCTTATGCGTTTAGAAGTTCCATTGTTTTTTCCTCGAACATCTTGGATTTTACATTAAATCTATTCCTTTTCGGATCCCTAAAAAGTCCACAAAACCATCAATACCACGCTTTCAGATTTATATCATGCGTGATTTCCATGCTTCAGCCCATGCCGTTAGTAACGAAAGTCAAGAAGAAGAAATTTTGTTAGTCACTCGGCTTCTTCTACAACGGCTTACGCACATGTTCCACCAGGCTTTCGCTTAGAAGCCCATTCGGCCAAATCATTAGGCCAACCAATGTCGGGAACGGGCTGCTGTCCAGCGAACATCGAGTTGAAAGGTCGAGTAGATGGCTCTGCCAAAAAGTATTTAGAATGTAAATTAGAGCGAACCAATTAAATCCTTTCACATATACCATACGAAATGATATACTTGAGGGAAGGAAAGTTTTAGTAAGTGTTAAAAGAGTTAATTGAAATGGCGGAAAATGGAGAAGAAACCATTCCCAGTCGAAGAAACGATTATTTTCAACATTACTGCACCTTTTCTTTTAAAAATCCTAAAATCAGCTAACATCACCCACTACCAAGAGAAATCAAATCGACACCTTTACAACAACGATTTAGTCAATCTCGTCCACTCATAAATCATTCAGTGATCGAATTACAGACATTCAAGATGCAAGTGTTACCCTTTTGGATGTTTCTTCGTCCCTATAAGAAATCATTGACAACCGAGCCCAACCAGCGCACGACCTTCTCCAATGCTTCCTGGCCGAAGATTGAAAAATGGTGTTTTTTCTGTGTCTTTATGTGTTTCATTTATTTTCTTTCATTTACTCCGCTTTTTCGAAATGACGGATTATAAATGAATTACTTACTTACTAATTATTAGCACGGACCCATAAATTTCCTGTAATGACTCGGCATTCAGGGGGCTTGTCAATAAGAGGTTTATGATGCGCTCTTGACCGAGCGTCAGATAGTTCGAAAAATAGCCACGGGGATAAAATACTCGACTATCCAGATAGACAAAATTTTTCGCAGCTGTTGTGCTGAACTAGGAATATTTCTCTGAAATGGAAGAGTATCCTGGGTCTTTTGTCCTAGCTTAGGTACCTGGTGGCATTCTGGCAATTTTGTCTATCTGAGCAAGAACGCCGATTCGATCCAAGCGGAATTTTTGGAAACTAGGTGAGGCTCGGGCAACATAGCAACATAGAAGCATAGGAAATGACAAGCCCCCTGAATGGCGAGTCATTACAGGAAATTTACGGGTCCCTGTTATTAGGCAGAAACGACACAGCTGTTGGCAGACATGACAGTAGCTACATGTTTTTGTTTTTTCTTGTAAAATCCATCTTGTGGCTGATTCGTAATCCCGCCACTAGACGGCCCCTTCGGTTTGAATTAGCAACTGGAGGTTGCGATTTAACATTGCAAATCCTAGAATGCTTCCAATTTAACTCCTTTAGTGGTACAACGAAAACACAGTGATTGCGAATAATATAATCAGAGGGGTGGTTTGTGGTGACAGGGATTACTGGTGATGCAGACTCAAGCGCTCCCCATTCCTTCCGAAGGGGGAAACGCATGAGGAGTTTTGCGTACTGAAATATGTTCTTTTAATTTCTGCTTATCGAATTGATGAAATAATTATGTGTCAGAATAGAGCCATGTAAAGAACATGTGGTAGAGAAAAGCACTGTAGACTAACGCGAGATGGCGTTTTCAACACTAAGCTAAGAGCACCAGCATAAGGGAGGTATAAATAGGTAGTCTAACTAAGGTATATATATAAGGTCTTGCGATGGTATAAGGTCACCCAGGATTGCTCTATATGAGGTTCAGATCGGTGAAAACCAAACAGCAGAACTTGTGATTTGGCAACCACACCCGATTTAAGAAACCATTTTCCATTTTTCCAGGACCTCGGTTAAAATTCGGAACAATTAGTAGTGTGATCAAAACGGTAAACGCGTGCAAACTGAAGATGACAGCATCCGACCAACTATAAAACTTTATTTGGGATGATCTCTCCAATCGACTTGACTCCAACGATTACCGGCTTGGACATGGCTCGACGGTTCAGTGTACATCTGATTTCTTCGTCGAACGTTAAGCGTAAGGACTATCAGGGCCTTCGAACTGCAAAATAAATGCACCACCTCGCAGACCTCGGCTTTATAATAATTCGAATTTTTGTTATTCTGAGACTAAAAGATTCTAAACGCACAAAGACATTCTATTTCAAAATATTGGAAATTTATTGTCTACCTTCCTCGTCGTTCCCCGCCTATCTGCAAACTTTTACCTCTTGTGCAGAGCTATTCTCCAATGACCAATACCTCGACTTTTCTGTCTTTGACTTTTCTTTCCATTTTCCATCTTTTTTAGACCCGAGTAGTCCCTTCTTTTCTGTGTTTATTTTGTTCGATTTTATCCTGCGCATCAACTCAGTTTAGTCTTTTATTTTCTTTTTTTGTACTGCGTTACTTCCCCTTTCATGTCTAGTGTATTAGTAAAAAAGTCATCATCATTGTCATCAATACTAGAAAAACTAGGTTAGCCGGGGCGAGAGCTCCGAAGGAAATTTGGACCCTCTGCAATTTCCGCTCCGAGTTCCACTTTGGTACTGCCAACAAGGTCAAGGAGAGCTTCATAAACATAACAAAGAGGGCTAATTATTGTAAATTAGCAGGACCCATGACTTGGGAATAATCTACCCCCCTATAAAGTACGATAGAAAAGCACGCCTCAAGTATTGGCTGGGTAACCCCTAACCCGTTAATCTTTAAACGAACTTTGTATTACTGATTCACTCGACAGCTCAATCGTTCTGACTCTTTTCGAGGCGGATCAGGATCCTGTCTACTGCTTCCAATAAATTTATTGGTCAAATATAGACGTTATCCGAGTTTTTAAGATTCTCATCGAAGTCCAGACTGTCAAGTAAGGCTAAAAAGAGCTCGGACGGGTGTGCAACCTTTCGAAAATTCATTATGTTAAAATGTTGAATAATTTCACCTAGTGGGACTTTTGCTTTCATGCTTAAATTTGCTAGTGTCTTACCATAGCTTCTTTTACTTTACTTGTCATTTCCTTCTTTTCTTTTTGTTTCCTTTAAGTAACACTGTTCTTCTATTTTGTGAACGGAACCAATTTTTTGTTCAACTCTCACCCCCACCTCTCACACAATGCTGGATTGATATTTTTTCAATTAAAGATTCTGATAGGTTTTTAATCTATTTACACAATATGTTCTCATATGTTAGCCGAAGCTTTCTAATTAGCCAGTGCTCCAACAAGGGCGCGACGGTAGGCACAGAAAATAAACGAAAGAAGAAAAGCAAGAGAGGAAAAGTAATCATAGACTCTTGGATACATTCTGCAAGCAGAAGCGGAATGAAAAGCCTTGTTCAAATCGGTGTAATAAGCTACACAACTATTTTCCGCGTCATCGTTTCTTGACTAGATAGAGCAACCCAAGTTGTTCATTGTATTTTAATGAGAGCTATACAAGAGAAATCGATCGATTTCTAATTTTCTTAATCACGCCCATCACTGCTGCTTGATGGATAAGCTGACACGTACAGCGTCGGTACAACTTACTACATCAATTTGACCAATGCTTTACTTAGACTATTCCTTGAACTAGGTAGGCGTACAGGGATCGACTAAAAAGAGGCACGGCGCGGCATGGTGCAAGAGGCACGCTTACTAAAAATAGGCACACGTACTAAAAGAGGCACGGTAACCTAAAAGAAGGCAAGAAGGCACGCCTGCACCAGGAGGCATGCACCGTCTGTGCCTTTTTTTAGGACCCGTTTTCTGGCGTGCCTCTTTTAGTACTCGACCTACTTTGCTTTACAAAAAGGGGATTCCACAACGTGCCTCCGTAACCCTTTTAGTATTCGACTTCTTTGGGTTATAAAAGGTGATTGTATGACGTGCCTTTTTAGGACCCTTTTCTGGCGTGCTTTTTTAGGACCCTTTTCCGGCGTGCCTTTTTTGGTTATCGACATCTTTGGGTTATAAAAGGTGATTCTATAACGTGCTTTAGGACCTTTTTGTCGGGCCTTTTTTTAGTACTCGACTTCTTTGCGTTATTAAAGGTGATTGTATAACGTGCCTTTTTAAGACCCTTTTCTGGCGTGCCTTTTTAGGACCATTTTCTGGTATGCCTTTTTTTGTTATCGACTTCTTTGGGTTATAAAAGGTGATTCTATGACGTGCCTTTTTAGGACCCTTTTCTGGCGTGCCTTTTTTTGTTATCGACTTCTTTGGGTTATAAAAGGTGATTCTATAACGTGCTTTAGGACCTTTTTGGCGTGCCTTTTCTTAATACTCGACTTCTTTGGGTTATAAAAGGTGATTGATTCTATAACGTGCCTTTTAGAACTCTTTTCTGGCGTACCTTTTTAGGACCCTTATCTGGCGTGCCGTTTTAAGACCCTTTTCCGACGTGCCTTTCTTTAGGAGCTGTTTTCTGGCGTGCCTCTTTTTAGTAATCATCCGTGATCGCATTAATATAGGAGATTTTATAGCGTGCTTTTCTGAGTTACCGGTAAACAGTCCCGTCAGGGGTCGGCAACTAACACATATTACCCTATTTATCAGGAAACTTTTCTGGCGTGCCTTTCTTTAGTAATCGACTTCTTTAGGTTATAATAGGGGTCTCTACAAGGTGCCTTTTCAGGACCTTCTTTGGCGTGCCTTCTTTTAGTATGCCGCCGGGGTTGGTCACCAAAAGTAACTTCGTATACCCTGGAAAGTAACCCGAAAGTATCTCAAAGTAACCCAGTGTAACTAATGTAACCCAATGTAACCCAATGCAATGGAACCCAAAGTAACCCAATGTAACCAAAAGTAACCCAAAGTAGTACCCAAAGTATCCTGAAGTAATGAAGTAACTCGTACATCCTGGTTCTTGGTAACCAACCCTGAGTATACCGTGCCTCTTTTTAGTAGGCGTGCCTCCTGCACCATGCCGTGCCATGCCTTGCCTCTTTTTAGTCGATCCGGGCGTACAGAATAAAACTACCTGCAAAGTTGAGCTTTACAAACACTTTGCTAATTCTGCTGACTGCGATTTTTAGTGCACTTTGTTGCTATGCCACCCATTAGATAGCTCTGCATTTCTTCATTTCATTTTCCTGAACGGAGTTTCCAGAGCAATCATCCAGAATGATCATTAAAAAGTTAAAAGGGTGCATGAGCCCTTTCCTTGTAAGAATTGGTGGTACTACAGCAATTCCAGGGAAGGGGCCAATCCCCAAAAGTTCTCCCATTCCATTCCGACAAGGGGGGGAATCCTGTTCCCAGAAATTACCGAAAAAGTATATAACTAGATGTACGTTGCCTGCGCAACTTGAAGTGTTGCAACAACCTCTTCTAATATAAGGTTTGAAGCCAAGCTGACCATTCATTACGAAAGAAATAGAAAATCTTGATTTTCGGTTTTTTTTATTGATCAGCTAATTATCCCTCTAGGATGATGTGCGAGGGATAAATATAAATTCGGATATTTCCGTTGCGCTTCCGGCAAACCGTCTTCAGCGAAAAACAAACAACTAAATCATAAAATCCAACACAATACCAACAGAAAACAAAACGGAACCAACAAAACATACAATGATATGTAACTAAAAACCAGAAGAACGATGCTGACTGAAACGACAAACAAATTCAAATAAAATAACGAATATTAAAATGTGCGTGTTAAAAGTGCATATGTACAAATCTGTGATTATTTTACAGTTCTGAATTATATGTCTATTTACAATTTACCAATTCCCTGGGAAAGCGCAGAAGCTTTCACCAAGCCATTGTATAATCCTTCGCTTTACCCATCACTGTACAAATAACTTCACAGAACTCTGAACTATGTTTTGTTGGTTCCGCATCACTTTTCTGTTGGTATTGTGGTTGGATTTTATGATTTAGTTGTTTGTTGTTCACTGAGGACGGTTTGCCGGAAGTGCAACCGAAATATCCGAATTTATATTTATTCCTCGCACATCATCCTAGAGGGATAATTAGCTGATCAATAAAAAACCCAGAAAATCACGGTTTTCTATTTCTTACAACCCCTTCTTTCGCCGACTACGTTGTTGCGTGAGCAACAATTGGTTTTGTCAATGTTATGTTCCAAGAAGATTTTTTTTTAGTGATGACACAATCCGTATCACCATCCCTCAGCGTTGAAAAAAAACAACAGAATATCGGAAGTAGGGGCTAAATTGACTTTGCTGCCAGTTGAACTTTGTCCTTTTCAATCGTAGACATCGTGACAGATGAAAACTTGGAACGTTATTTATTTAACCTAGTTGGTGTTATAAAGGTATCCGTAACTTTTCAGGAGCAAACACCATAGATGCGACTCTAGTGATTATTGCGGAACTATGTTGGCTTTGCAATATCGTTTGTAATCCCTCAAAATCTTTACATGATCAAAGGCTATTCCTCGGAGTTGAAAAAAAGAACAGAATGCAGGAAGAAGGAAGAAGGAAGAAGAGACTTAAATGATTTTGCAGAAAGTTGGACTTAATACTTTTCCATCGTAGACACCGTGACAAATGAAAACTTGGAATATTATCTTACATAATGTAGTTGGTAGTACGAGGCTATCCGTAATTTTTCAAGATCAAAATACCATAGATGCCGTTCTACTAATTATTGGAAAACTATGTCATTATTTTACATTATCATTTGTGTCCGTTGCGTAAACATTTAGTTCTAAATTAAAACGATAAACAATGGAGACTAATTTTCTGACCCTCAGATTTATAGAGATCAAATAAAATGTACACTAATTTGCACAAATTTCTATTTCCTCATGAACCCCTTCTAGCAACCGATTCTTGTCCCTCTCTTCTAGTCCCTCTCCCCGTGATAGCCATGGTAGCGAATTGTGTTGCGAGAGCAACACTTTAGTTTTGTCCTCGTTTTTTTTTTTTTTTTTTTTTTTTTCCTATGACTCCGATTTCATTTTATTTCTGGTAACTGGGAAGGGTCTAACCTGTGCGGTTTTTACGGAAAGTGTGGACCTTAGGCCGGATTGATGGATATGACATTACATTTTGGAAAGCTCCGTAGAACTCTTGCCTGGGGCCAATAAGGATGGTTTTTGCTTGTCCTCGAGCCAGAGCCTACGGTTTGCGAAGTGAAGTGGAGTTGTATAGCCTATGTCGGAGAGGACCATCTCAAGTTGTGTAGCGAACCTTTCGTTTCATCAAACCATGTTTCTGCTTTCGAGTGGAAAGCTCCGTTCTAGCACGCTAGCAGGCAGGCACCAGTTTCAAATTGAAGACGGACTAAAATCTATAAGTGTTAAATATATGCGGCAGTTACCCGGCCCCACAGCCAACATATCTTCTTTGAGTGATAAATAGAAAAATCTACAGAGACAAAAAAGTGGCTTTTTCCCACGGGTCCGAAAGTGCTGCCATCTATTGTTTCTGTCCATGTCTGCGACGATTCCAGCTGAGTTTATAATTATTTTTTTTTGCACTTGGGTTTGCGGTAGAGTAACGGTATCAGATGTGCCCCTTAAACTTTAAAAGTTCTCTCATTGCTAAAGAAACTAGAGCTTATCGCAGCGCCTTTGAAAAGACGCTGCGGTCCCCCTTGGCAAAAAAATTGGACGGCCCGACCCAGCTCGAGTGAAAATCGGCTAAGTCCAAAAGTTGGTTAAAACTTGAAAACCTCAGCGATGAGTTCCCTGACCCAAATTAGGTCGGGCGCCGCGTTGAAAATTTTTTCGGTCCGGGGACCTTCGTCTTCGAAAAGGCACTGCGTACCCCGTTGGAAAAAAAATTGGACGGCCCGATCCCAGCTCGAGTGAAAATCGGCTAAGTCCAAAAGTTGGTTAAAACTTGAAAACCTCAGCGATGAGTTCCCTGACCCAAATTAGGTCGGGCGCCGCGTTATAAAAATTTTCGGTCCGAGGACCTTCGCCTTTGAAAAGACGCTGCGGTCCCCCTTGGAAAAAAAATTGGACGGCTGGATCCCAGTTCGAATGAAATTCGGCTAAGTCCAAAAGTTGGTTAAAACTTGAAGAGTGCAGCGATGAGTTCCCTGACCCAAATTAAGTCGGGCGTCGCGTTATAAAAATTTTCGTTCCGAGGACCTTCGTCTTTGAAAAGACGCTGCGAACCCCCTTGGAAAAAAAATTGGACGGCCCGATCCCAGCTCGAGTGAAAATCGGCTAAGTCCAAAAGTTGGTTAAAACTTGAAAAGTGCAGCGATGAGTTTCACTATTGAACTTATAATTAACAGAGGCGAAAGCTTTTTTTACTGCAGTTATATATTATATTATTATATTATATTATTATTATTATCCTTTGCTCCTTTCTAAGTCGTGACGTAAGAAAGTTGGCCTACGGCAAAAAAGTCAACTTTTGAACTAAGACAGGTAGAATTTTTTTTTCGACGGGAATCGATAGCCACTGATGAGCTGATCAAAGTATATGTCATCCATTTTTTGGTACAAAAATTCCTTCATGAGATACACCAGTTTGAAAATTTCAAAGGGGTTGACAACTTCAGTAGTAAGGTACATTGAAACCAAAAATAGGCGATAGCAGTTATGAGCCATGTAGGGGACTTTTAAGCAACAGTCGACTGTTAGCTCATAATCATCTTCGGTAATGAGGGCCTTGCAGCTTTTGCTAGTTGGTGTACCTGTTATTTGTTTCCGGTGTATTCGATGGTAAGAACAATTTGGTTCCATTTGTGTACGCGATTTCAGCTGAATTAATCATTCGTTTTTTTGCACTTGGGTTTGCGGTAGAGAAATGGTATCAGATGTACCTCTTAAACTTTAGAAGTTCTCTCATTGCTAAAGAAACTAGAGCTTATCCTTTGCTCCTTTCTAAGTGGTGACGTTAGAAAGTTGGCCTACGGCAAAAAAGTCAACTTTTGAACTAAGACAGGTAGAATTTTTTTTTTCGACGCCAATCGATAGCCGCTGATGAGCTGATCAAAGTATATGTCATCCATTTTTTGGTACACAAATTCCTTCATGAGATACACCAGTTTGAAAGTTTCAAGGGGTTGACAACTTCAGTAGTAAGGTACACACTGAAAACAAAAATAGGTGATACCAGTTGTGAGACATGTAGGGGACTTGTACGCGGCAGTCGAGTGCTAGCTCATAATCATCTTCGGCAATGAGGGGTTTGCAGCTTTCGCTAGTTGGCGTACCTGTCATTTGATGGTAAGAACAATTAGGTTCCCAATTGTAAGACATGCAAGGGACTTGTCAGTAGTAATAGGCTGTTATGCTACAAAAATCTTCAGTGATGAGGGGTTTGCAACTTTTGCTAGCCGGTGTACCCATTATTTTTATCCGGTGAACTTGATGTCAATCACGGGAAAGGGACTTGTCACTAGAATCGGTGCACGAGGGGCTAGAAATTTGTGCAAATTGTTGCACATTGTATTAGATTTATATAAAACTGACGGTAAGAAAGTTTGTATCGATGGTCTCTCGCTGTATCCTAGGATTTACTGTTTTCGCAACGGGTACAAACGATAATGTAAAACAAGGTAGTTTCGTAATAATTAATAGTGTCATCTATGGTATTTTAATCCTGAAAAGTTACGGATAGCTTTATAATACCAACTAGATTATATAGGATATTGTTCCAAGTTTTCATCCGTCACGATGTCTACGATTGAAAAGGATAAAGTTCAACTGACTGCAAAGTCAATTTAGTCCCTTTTTCCGATATTCTTTTGTTGTGGTTAGGGCAATCGATGCCCTTGATGAGCTGATCAAAGTATATGTCATCCATTTTTTTGAACAAAAATCCTTCATGAGATAAACCAGTTTGAAAGTTTCAAGGGGTTGACAACTTCAGGAGTAAGGTACACACTGAAACCAAAAATAGGCGATACCAGTTGTGAGACATGTAAGGGACTTGTAAGCAACAGTCGACTGTAAGCAACAGTCGACTGTTAGCTCATAATCATCTTCGGCAATGAGGAGTTTGCAGCTTTTCCTAGTTGGTATACCTGTTATTTGTATCAGGTGTATTAGATGGTAAGAACAATTTTGTTCCCAAAAAGCCAAAACGGCTTTTATGCTATAATCATCTTCAGCGATGAGGGGTTTGCAACTTTTAATAGCTGGTGTATCCATTATTTGTTCCGATGAATTTGATGTCAATCACGGGAGAGGGACTTGTAAGTAAGAATCGGTTCACGAGGGGCTAGAAATTTTTGAAAATTGGTGCACATTGTATTCGATATCTGTAAATATGACGGTAAGAAAGTTTGGATCGATGGTCTATCGCTATAACCGAGGATTAACTGTTTACACAACGGGTACAAACGATACGGTAATCTAAAACAATAAGGTAGTTTTGTAATAATTAATAGTGTCATCTATGGTATTTTAATCCTGAAACGTTACGGATAGCTTTATAATACCAACTAGATTATATAAGATATTGTTCCAAGTTTCCATCCGTCACGATATCTACGATTGAAAAGGATAAAGTTCAACTGACCGCCAAGTCGATTTAGTCCCTTCTTCCGATATTGTTTTGTTGTTGGTTTTACAACGCTAAAGAACAGCTTTTGATCATGTGATTATTCTTTTTAGAACATACCGTTTTAAAAGCTTCGATAAGCTGACAATTTCAGCATTTAACCGACAGCGAAGAAACAAAACCAAAGTGTTGCTCTCGCAACACTTTAGTCGGCGAAGCCGGACAAAGGTTGCCGCAACACTTCACGTTGCCCCGGCAACGTAGGTCTAGTTGTTTTTACCATTGAACGCATCGGAAACAAATAACAGGTAGGATACACCAGCTAGAAAACGTTGCAAGCCCCTCATCGCCGAAGATTCTGTACTAACAGCCGATTGTTGCATATACAAGTCCCATACATGTCTCACAGTTAGGATGGGCCTATTTTTGGTTTCGGTGTGTACCTTACTACTGAATTTGTCAGCCCCTCGAAAACTTTCAAAATTATGTACCTTATGAAGGAAGTCTTGTACCAACAAGTGCGCAAGTGCTCAGACGTGGAGTGTGAAAGTAATATATGTATCGCATTTTATACACAAACAGCGTTAGATCCAAGACGGTTCGCATCACCAATAACCCAAAAATATTGAAATAACTCTAATCCTCTTTCCCACTAGCAAGGTAATAAAAAGTGCACTAAACCAAATCGTTTTATTGCATGATACCCCTCTTGTCACAACTTTATTAAGAATGCATATCGTCTATCATATGACAAAACAATCCAGTTTCCAACCGATCATTAAGGATAACAGTACGCCGCGTAGTCTTATTTGTTGCTGTTACCCCAAAATCTGCATCTATACAGATACATCCACAAGTATACAAGAGATGAACTTGACACATGTCACAGACGAACTTAACTCACGGGAAACCTAGGCCCTGTTACTCATGAATGGGGGGGGGGGGTTCGGGACCAATCCAATTACATATCTAGACCTAAATATCCTTGACTATACCAACTTTGATTCCAGCCACGGGTCAAAAACTTCACTCACTTCAATCATAGGAAAACTGGAACCACTTGCTCATCAACAGGAGATTGCCCATTTTTTTGTGTTTTTAACTTGACCAAAACTGGTGATAGCGATCAAATTCTTTTGTGCTATTAGATCATCGGGTTGGGAAGATCAATTTGAAGTTGACCCTCCCCCCCCCCCCCCGTTAATGAGTACCAAGTGTACCAACTTTGAACTTGATACTTGCACTGGTTCACGAGTTATGAGCTCCACAAAATACGGTGAAAACCGGAAACCGAAAGCTGCTACAGCGCTCGCAATATGGATTGTTCCAAGGGACACTCCACTAAAAACGGATGGTGAGCACTTTGATCGGCTCATCGAGAGCTATTGATTGCCGTTGAATTTTTTGTGTATATCTGTATTAGTTCAAAAGTCTACTTTTTTGGTGTAGGCCAAATTTCTGTTATGACCACTTAGAAAAAGAGCAAAGGATAAGGTCTGATTTATTCTTCAGCTATGATCCGGAGAGAACTTTAAAGTTGAAGAGGCACATCTGATACCATTTATTTACAGCAATGAAACCGCAGTGAAACAAGACCGAAGTTTCGACGGGATCCCAAAATTTAATATTTGATAAAGACTAAATATTCTTTGAGCCCAAGCTGACTTTGAATATTTGATAAAGACTTCAACAGATTAAGGCTAAAGGTAACCATCTGAGAAGACCCCTATATCCAACGTCGTATCTACTTTGTCGAAACGATCAAAACTTCCTGCCTTACTTCTGCAAAATTTCCGGTTTCGGCCGGATTTCCGACGAACTACTTGTCTGGCAAAGACTATAGCTGAAAAATGAATTCAACATGTCTTCTTACCCTTAAACAAACATTTAGTCAACTTAAGATAAACAAATACTTCTAACAAATTTTCCCTTTTCACCCAGATAAATATTCCTTCAGCATAAGCTGACTGCGAATGATATTTGATAGTTCCGATAGATTCCGAGCGAACTGTACGTCCGGGGAGACAATGATTGTCATATAAAGAATCAGCATGTCTCCTCACTTCTAAATCGAACATCTAAACAAATTCAAATAGAACTTTTACATTTTATAAATTTTTTGTTTCGGCCAGATTCCGGGTGAACTTCTTGTCCGGCGAGAGCATAATTTTGTATTCGGATTCATCATGTCTCCTTACCTAATCGAACCTCCAATCAACTTCAGATTAAACTTTTACTTCTTACAAATTTTCCGGTTTTGGTCGGATTCCGGGCGCACTGCTTGTCTGGTGAGAAAGTAATTTGCATATATGGATTCAGCATGTCTCCTTAACCCTAAATATAGTATCTCATTTGCGTTTAAAAAATATTTCTTCACCACTTAACTTGAAACTCCTCCCCCAACTTTAACCTCAAAATGTACCACCACACCACCCCCCTCCCAACCCCAAATATAGGGCTACAGAGCCCATCTTTGAACTTGACCTGTACTTTGACTTAATTTTACTTAAGTCCTCCCTTTATTCTAAAGCCCCTCCCCCAACCCCAACCTTAAAATGTAAACCCCCAACCTCAAATGTAGGTCTACAGAGCCCATCTTCGAACCTGACCTGTACTTTGACCCAAAGAGTCCTTATGTTAAGTTTGAACAAAATGTCTCAACCCCCGTGAGATTTGTCGTGCTAACAGACAGACAGACGGACGGACGGACTTTTACGAAATCATAGGTCCCTTTCGTGTTGGGATCCCAAAAGTAGCATGATAAACTAAGCTGAAATCACGAACAGAAATGGGTAGAAACGACAGATAGCGGCGCTTTTTGACCCGTGGGAAACCGCAACTTTTTTGTTTTGGTAACTTTGAAGATATATTGGCTTTAGGACCGAGTAACTGCAACTGCGGCACATGTTTAGCACTTAGTCGATCTTCAATTTGAAACTGGTGTGTTGGTGTCTCCTGCTAGAACCGAGCTTTCCACTAGAAAGCAATATCATGGTTTGATAAAACGAAAGGTAAAAAAGTCTGTACAATTTTGCAGAAAATCTCGATCTCCCCATGTCCCTGCTCTGTCTCCTCTCTGAGAAAAACCCTGTCAAACCTGTGAATGCCCTTCTCACACAGCTCAAGAATGAAGCCAACGAAGTAAAACTTGCTGTTAGTGAAGAAAAAAGCCCCTCTTCCGTGTAACTTTCCTCAAGCAAGACGTACCTGACCTTCCTACTGATTACCTGAAGTGCACAAGCTCCGTGAAAATCCTAGGTATTCATTTCGATGACAACCTGAGACAGATGACCCATGTTGCCAGCATCGAGTTCAAAGCAGCAGGATTACCCGATGAAAAATTTAACTCAAAACGGTACTATGAAGTAGTACGAAAAAGTAGCATGCAGTACTAACGATGCTACTACATGCTTCTACTGCAAGGCTACCGTGTTACTGCATAATACTATATGCTACTATTAGCAAGACAGGATGCTACTATGGCAAGACAGTAGGCTACTGGATACCACTACATAAAACTGGACCAGTCTGAGGCACATTAAATGATAGTATTCTTTGCTATTACATAGTATTACATGCAACGTTTTTGTACTACTACCATACTACTAGGCAGGCTGAAAATTTTTCATCGGGTACACAAGTCATTTTTGTACCTGGGAAGGTTTGGCCTCAAGAGAGACACATTCCTAACATGCTTTAAAACATATGTGAGACTAAGTGTCCAATATACCTGTCTTGTTTGGCACAGTGCACTTACTGTCGATCAGAGTGACCAATTAGAAAGTATACAGAAACGTGCCTGTAAAATAATCCTGGCAACTGAGTATGTTGACTACCTGGCAAGCCTCGAAGTCCTAAAACTACAAATGTAAAGGAAAGACATCACAAACTACTCATGAATTTCGTGGAAACTTACTAAACTCAGACGATCACAGGGACGAACTGTCAGATTTCATGGAAGAGGAACACGCAAGGCTCACAAGAAGAGCGGTCAAACTTGCTAACAAACCCTGGTTGACAGGAAACAGCGTCCTGTCCTCAGTAGTAATACCTTTCCATTAAGATAAGAAAAACACGAATAAAGACATCCAAAACATTCGCAAGTATTAACTGTTTACAAGATTGTGTCTGAAACTCACAAATAAGCCATTGCTAATTATTCACAAATTATTCATTCTGGTCAGGGGAGGAATTCAGGACCCCCGACACAAGCGTTTTGAGGGCGATCTCTTGGATTCGCTTTCCGAAAGCGAGAATCCGCCGAGTGCGAGAACAATAGAAAGCGCCTTAGTTGCACCTTTACAACTTCTCGATGACTTGCCAAAATCACTTTCCACGCGCGAAGTGGGTTCCCTTTCCGAAAAGCAAAGCGAGAATCCGCCGAGCAAGAACAAATAGAAAGTCTTCGCGCCTCAGTTGCACCTTTACAACTTCTCGATGACTTGCCGAAATCACTTTCCACTCGCGAATTGGATTCGCTTTCCAAGTGCTGGCGGAAACAAAAGGAGCGCGAAAACAGGTCTGGAGAGAGAAGCGAGTTTTAGCCTAAGTCGCAAAAACAGCAGGCGTATAAGCTCGCGGAGCTTTCCAGTCTCCAGACTGCCAAGATCCCGAGCGAAAAGATAGGCAGGCGATTGACAAGGGGTTCGAGAATCTGCAGCTAACAACTGAAGGAGGTGAATGCCTTTGGACTTTTTGTCATACTATCATAACACCCTTGAATGAATTTAGTACGTGATATAGCGTTACGGCATTTCGCACCTAACAAAGGAACAAAATTAAACATCTAAAATAGACTAAAATTCAAATAATTTTGCACAAACATCTAATCGAAAGAAAAAAAGTAAGTAATAAAAACTGTGAATTCCATTATCAAACATAAAAAACACATATTTTTAAATCAAATCATAATCCCAAATCCAAACGTTGAGTTTTCCTAGTATATTCCAACACAACATTTCTAACGTTCCTCAATTTAACAACCAATTCAAGATGAAATGGAAAAGGAACATGGATCCTATTAAGGTGAAATAATAGATCTAAGCGTTCAACAACAAAAATAGGGCACTCAAAATGAAAATGGGAACGGGTAAAACGAAAAGTTACAGATGACAGGAAACAGAGAGTAGATTTTATACAGCTTTATTTGAGATCTTCCCTTTAAAAGAAGTTCAAAGTCCGTATAAGACCACGGACTTCTGAATACCAAACTAACCTTCAGCTTTTGCTTCAGTCAAATTCACAATCTGTTGTGGGTGACGATCATTGCGACGAGATTGCATATACGAAACATTTCTGTCAACAATAGCAACCCACTCCTATGAAGAAAGAAAACAAAAAAGAAAGAATACATTAAAATTCTAGCAAGCATAAACTGTTCACATCTAAAAAAATAAAAAATATACCATTGTTAATTATTCACGGATGGTTTTCACCACTCATGGAGGGAATTTAACAATCCTGGTACCACTGAAATTAATCGGACGAAATGAGCGACACACGATGAGCAAGGGAGAGGCTCTGCAATTAACGACTGAACGTAGTTGCATTTTTATTTTCTTAATCGTATGATACTTGTGGTGAAAGGAAAAGTTACAGGTGTCAGGAAATTTTGATTCAAGTTCTTTTTCAGCAGACTCTGTCAAAAGTTTCTCCTAGTAAGGATTAAAGTTAACTGCAGTATTTGCTACTGGAATTAATCTTATCTCTACTGGGATAAAATTAATCCGAATCAGAATTAACCTTATCTCAGTAGAGACAATATTAATCCCAGTAGAATATATTGCAAAATATTTTCTTGTACAGTGTAAACAAGGCCGTATCCAGGGGGGAGGGGGTAGGGGGGTTAGGGGGTTGGCCCCCCCGAAACATACAGAAATAACGATTTGTATAGGCTTTTCCCTCTGATCTATGTGTTTTTTGTGGTTTTTTGTCCGACCAGCAGGCCCCCCCCCCCCCCCCCCCGAAATAAATTCCTGTATACGGGCCTGGAAACAGCGTATTTTGACTTGAATTACTTGGCTCAAACTTGGTCTTGAACAGACCCCAAGGAATCAAAGAAAAGTTTATGCTCACCTATGACGTTTAAGTTCATAAAAAGGCTTCGGTGTGGCTGTGTATTTATCTGACACTCGTAGAGTCCCGAGTCGCGAGCTTGGCAGTATTTGATCTGCAGTGTCCACTCATCGTTGTGTCGATGATGGAGAGCAGTAAATCTCTGATCGGACGTGTAAGTGTAACGGCCAACTGTGAGAATGTGAACGTCACGGTGTCGAATCCAGGATACCTAAAAGCAAAAACGGAAATTTATTTGATTATTTTACAAGGAATGCTACTAATCTGGTGACGGAGTGTAGGAGTGGTAGACGAACTGGCTTTTTAATTAAACATTTGGGCCAGGCGGTATGGAATTTGCATCAACAATTGTTTAAAAAGAGAGTAAAGAAATTATTGTTATTATTGTTGGAGGGGTGAGGTCTCGATTCAGAGAATGAAGGCATACGTTATTATTTCCTTTTATTTATTTTTTATTTCTACTTCTTTTTTTGTGTTTTATATGTACAAAAAAATTGATTAATTAGTTTTGAAATGAAATTAAGTTATTGTTTAAGTTAAGTTGAAGTAGTTTGTGGTAACCGCCCAGTGCCAATGGATTTATGCCTTCTCATGGGCGGTTACCTATCATGATGGGTTATTAAGTAATTTAGCATCTAATCTGAAAAAAAAAATAAAAAAAAATGGCAAAGTGTCAGTCACGCAACCCAGAGCCGTTACCAGTGTTGTCACTGGTCGTAAAATTCTTCAATTTGTCACAAATTTCTTTTACTTCTCCTCGGGTTCATAGCTGTGACAAAAGCTTGGCGCTGGCCATCATACATTAATCAGGATTCTGTAATCAGAAAGCGTCTAATTAACGACATGTGACCACGTTCCCAGTGTAACATTGGGTTGGTCATTAATAATTAATTAGCAGAAGCGATTTTAATCTTAGTTCAGAAAATATAAAAGACGTAAAAGAATATTAATTTCCCATTGGAAACTTAGACTTTGGTTTGAATATCCTGGAAGCTGAGGTTTCGATATCCTGCTAAAAAAACGTAGCATCCTGGAAACTGAGGTTTTCAGGATTATCTGATGTGGTGCAAGAACGGAAACGGTGGTAACGGAGAGCAGGAACAGAAGAGCGGTTTTGAGGCAGATGAGAATCGACAGAGATGCGATTGAGAGACCAATTAGAAATAAGCCAAGCAAAAGTTGTTGTGAAGAATCAGGAATTTTGTGATACCGATTTATCAATACAGTAAGTCAGCTCGAACTACCAAACGAAAGACTACGATCCTAAATACGCCTTCGAAGATTGAATACTGCCGCCGCTCGAACGCTACCATATAATGCTCCCAAGTGGGACATAAGCCGCCGGTCCGAGTATAAAGAGTAATAACACAGGGCAAGAACCTCTCATCGGTTCACTGGTGACGCGTCGTCTTTCGTTTGGAGGGAAGGTGTAGGCTAGATATTATAGTATATAGTGTTTTAGTGTTTTGAGTACATTTTTCTATTTTATTTTTTTACGGGGTTACTGAGCGAACGTAAAATGTCTGTCGAAGACACAGCAAAAATGTCCCTTGACACGCTTTGTAAAATTGCATCGCAAGTCTCTACCTTCACTGGTAGCGAAGACGTTATGGTATTTCTTGAGATGCTGGAAAATTTGAAATTCTGGGATAAGTCTATTCAGAGCGATGAACTTATCCGTTTGGCATTCATGAAAACAACGGGGCACGCGGCTAATTTCCTAACAAGCCACGCGGAATTCGAGTCGTTTGACGATTTGAAGAAGGCTTTGGCAAGCCAGTTTGAGCACACATCTCTTAGAGCACGATTGATTCACGAAACTCTTCGTCTAGAGGATGGCGAAGACCCATTTCCATTTTTAGAAAAGCTGAAATTGAAGGTTTTAAAATTAATGGGCTTTGATCAAATGCCGTCGGCAACCGAAGAAGGTTTTGCTGGCTATTCAAATCTTTTGAAAAACCTACTTCTTGACAGTCTTTCCCCTACGCTGGGAATGCGGGTGGTTGCTAAGTGTCCCAAAGATTTTGAGGAGGCAAAACAGTTCTTGATCAACGATTTTCGCGCACGGGAATTTGCAAAAGCTAAATCGCATAATGTGCTTGCTGCTATCGCTCCTATTTCAGTTGAAACTAACCCTAGTGTAGTAGCAAATAGAACCTCACGAGATAGTATGGCTACAGAAAACATGCGAAATAAGGGTCGCGACGGCGCTATATTCGTGGGTTCGAGCCGCCAAACATTTCACCGTCGGGAGTCGTCACGAGATAACCGCCCGTCGAATAACACAAGCAGCCACAGGGATAGTTCTCGCGATAAGGGAGGGAATGAGAATGTTCGGGAAGGTCACCGTGGGAGGCCCGAGTTCCGAAAACCGGGTACATCGAGTCAGATTTGCTTCAATTGCAACAAAGCTGGTCATTTTGCTCGCGAATGTCGCGCACCACGTACCATCCGTTGCTATAACTGCCAAAGGATCGGGCATATGGCAAGACAATGTCGCAGTCAGCCCGCCGGATCTAATCCGAAAAAGTGTTTTAATTGTGGGAAAAATGGACATTTCGCAAGGGAATGCCTGGTGTCTGAAAATAGCAGCCGTTTAAACTTGTAAGGGGACGCGCACTTCGTCACGTTTCAGTAAATTCTGATGCGCATCCTGTCCCGGCTTATTTGACTAAAAATATGGGTGGAAATTTTATTGCGTCGTATTTTGCTAATTGCAATGGAGTGAATTGCAATGCTTTGCCGTATTTTAATGCTTCAATATGTGATATTCCGGTACGTGCGCTTGGAGACAGTGGCGCTTCTGTGTCCCTTATCAGTCATGATATGTTTTTGCAGTTGCCAGTTTTAGTTAGATCAAAAATAGTTAAAAACTATAGTGATGTTAGCAGTGCTACCGGCCATTCTATGGAAATTATTGGGTGTATTTCAGAGTATGTAAAAATTGATGAACATGAATATTTTGAGACTTTTTTAATAAGTGACAAACTGAAGATACCGATGATTTTGGGGTACGGATTTTTAAAGAAGTACGACCTACTAGTTGATGCTAAAAATGACAAATTAATCCGTAGAGGCGGAAATGGGGGAGAGGTTCGGCCTGTTTGTAAATTTTCTGATCCGTCGGCAAATCTGGTTAACCTTAAAGGACAAAGGGAACAAAATTGTTGTTTTACTAGAAGTCAGTCTTGTAGTCCACAGTCGATCCCTTGTCACCCGGTGGGTCCTGTAGTTAATTTACCTCCTCCTGATTACCCTTGCCCACTTCCCCATGCTGAAAATACTTGTAAAAAGTCTGAAATCGGGTTGGTAAAAACGGAGGTGGAAGCTGTGAAACCACCGAAACGCATACACCGTCTTCAACTCGTTTCTAGGACTAACGTTAAGACAAAAACCAGTAAACGTTGTGTGTTATCTACCAGTAGGGGGCCAATAGACACGGACGGGCTATTTTTGGTTTCACCTACGAAGGAAATGAATGAACGATTCCCAGACTTGGTTTTACCAGAACAACTTGTAACTACACAGGACGGCATGTTTCAGGTATTCATAGAAAACTATTCGGACAAAGATATAAAAATTCCCTTGTTTTATATGGCGAATGCCGAAGCCTGGATTGCAGACGAAAATATTTGCATGAGTGTTACCGACTCATTAAAACCAACAGATGTTAATTCGGGTCCTGGTTTTCTGCCAGACAATGAAGTGGATGCGTTTCTTAAAATGTTCAAATTAGATCACCTCGCGAAAAACCCAGTTCGAAAACAAAAAGTAGAGAAGCTTTTAACTGATAATCATGACGTTTTCGCGAAGGACGATTTTGATTTGGGAACTTGCAACATTGAGCCTTTTGTAATTGATGTGGGTAATGCACCCCCACAGAAAGTTCGTCCCTATCGCATTCCAGTCCACCTTGAACCCGTTGCAAAGGCAGAAATTGACCGTATGTTGGCTTGTAAGGTTATAGAGCCAGCCGCTTCGCCGTGGCTAGCTCCGTTATTGTTGGTCGGGAAAAAGGATGGAAGTTACCGTGCGGTTACCGACTTTCGTCGCCTGAATGATGTGACAGTGGGAGACGAGTTTCCGCTCCCTCATATAGCTGCTATTTTAGACAAATTGCATGGCAAAAAGATTTTCTCTGTTCTTGACTGTTTGAGTGGTTATTGGCAGATGGAAATCGATCCGGAAAGCCGCAAATATACGGGGTTTTCAGCTCCAGGATACGACCAGTTCGTATACGCGAAACTCGCGTTTGGTCTAAAAAACGCGCCTGCGGCTTATAGTAGAATTATGCATAGAATTTTGAAACATCTGTTTGATGAAGGGGTCGCCGTCTATCTGGATGACGTTATAAACGCCTCAGAAGACGACGATTCGCACATGGCTTTGTTGATTAAAGTTTTTACCGCTTTCCGCAAAGCCGGTCTGAAATTGAAAGCGCGGAAATGTGATTTTTTTAAGGAGGAAGTTATTTTCTTGGGTCATCGGGTCGATAAGAACGGAGTCCGTCCAGACCCCAATAAGCTAAGTGCGGTACGTAACATTGCATACCCAAAGGACGTCAGCGAACTGCGCTCATGTATAGGTCTGTTTTCGTATTTTCGCAAATTCGTTCCCCAGTTTTCGGCTATAGCATCACCCCTAATTAAACTTACCAAAAAGGAGGTACCTTTTATTTTTGGGGATGAGGAGAAGAAAGCTTTTGAACAGCTGCGATCTAAATTGTTAGAAGAACCTATACTTGGCCTTCCAGATCTTGGTCGGTCCGCGAAACCGATGAAAATTTTTTGCGATGCTAGCAAAAAGGCATGTGGAGGGTTTTTGGCCCAGGAACAGGGTGGGAGGCAAAAGGTCTTACAGTATACGTCACGTACTTTCAACGACGCCGAGGTCAAACATGCCGCGGTCGAACAAGAGACCTTAGCAATAATTCACTGCATCAGGTCATTTCGCCCTTATTTGCTCGGTAGAAAATTCATTGTTGCCTCGGATCATAAGCCTCTTCAGTGGTTGATGAAGAGTACAGGGAAGGATCTTACCGGAAAGTGGGCTAGAATGCAGATGGAACTGCAAGGGTATGAATTCGAGATCACGCATATCCCCGGGACTCAGAACGTCGTTGCAGACGCTCTAAGTAGGCTCCCTACGACTATTCCAACTCCCGCGATAATGGCCGTAATACCAGAGGCGGATAACCAGTTTTCCTCAAAGGAACTGCGGGAATTGCAAGGGAAGGACGGGTTTTCTTCTGCAGTACGTAACTACCTTAAACATGGCAGTGGGTTGCCCTCGCAAATCGAAACTCAAGTCCTGCGTGAAATCGAAAATTTTGTTCTTGACGACGGCTTACTTTGTTACGTTTACACACCGTATCAAAACTGTCGCAGACCTGATTTGCGGGTAGTACCAGTTTTACCTCGTTCACTCATTCCGGAAGTTCTATTTGATTGCCATGATTCAAAAATATCGGGTCATTTTGGGTTTCTTAAGACATATGAGCGCGTGCGCAACCGTTTTTACTTTCGGAACATGTACAACGTTGTCAAACAATATGTGCAGTGTTGCCTTGATTGTTGTCAACGCAAAGGTCTTAACCACACACCCAGGGCTCCTTTGGGCACCATACCCGAGTCCTCTAGACCACTCGATATGGTCGGTATCGATCTTCTCGGTCCATTACCCGTTTCTAGTCATGGTTCAAAATATATTGTCGTCATCACTGATCATTTTACGAAATACATCGTTCTTACGGCCATAGCAGATAAAACGGCAAAAGCTGTCGCGAGAGCGTTTGTTGAGCATTTTGTTTTGGTTTATGGGGCTTGCGAACGCTTGATAAGTGATCAGGGTTCAGAATTCATAAATGCTGTTTTCAAAGGAATTCTTGAATTGCTTGACATCAAGCAACTTCGTACATCTGCGTACCATCCGATGTGTAATGGGGCGGTTGAAAGGCGGAATAGAGATATTGCAAACATTTTAAGCCTATATGTCAAGGATAGGGGGCATTCTGATTGGGAGGACCAACTTTGTTATGTCCAATTTGCTATGAACACAGCTTTTCACGAATCCATCTCGGACAACCCATTTTATGCTATGTTCCTTCGCGACGCCCGTTTCCCGATGGACACCGTCATTAACAGTAGGGTCTATTATAATCTGGATTCGGATTACAAATCGGAAATGATTACTCGGCAGAGAACTGCGTATCAAATGATCAGGGACAACTCCGATATCGCTCGGGAACGTCAGCGGTTCTACTACAATAGAACCGAAAATCAGAAACCCCTAAAGGTCGGTGACCTTGTACTTTTGCATACGCCACCCGACGCGAGGTTGCGAAAATTGGACAAGATACGTTGGGTGGGACCTTATAGAATAAATGCAGTTTTGGAAAATGGCCTAAACTTTAAAATCACAAGGCTGTCAGACGGACGGGTGGAAATTGTCCATTACAATCGTTTGAAAACGTACATTCCCAGGAGTCTGTGGGAAAGGGACGTTATGCAAGATGAACTGATTATACCGCCTAATTTTGACGAAATTCCGGCACCCATTTCCTCTCCCGCAGAAAATCCGGCCGGAAATAAACCTGAAAGTTCGCGTACCGGAAAAACAGTTACTTGGTGGGACAGTCCACCTGCAGGTCAGAAAACTATCCCAGACTGCGACCCACCAAACCCACCTTCCGTTATACCAAGCCCACTTACTGAGGACATGTATGATATTGGCGCGAGTGATTTTGCTTTTAGACCGGAATCCTCGGTTCCGGGTCCGGAATCGATGGAGGATTTTCCGAAATTCCGCCAACTTCCTCTATTTCACCGCCCTTTAACATTACAGCCGTATCATACGGATCAACCAAATGAACATGGGGATTGCAAAAGACGTTATTCTCTGGGCTCTGAAGATTTAGAATGGGATGACCCCTATACTGAAACACCTGTTCGCAGGCAGGGGTTGGGAAGCTCCTCGAGTCTCGAGAGCGAATTTTTAGACGATGCACTGATGAAAAGAGAACTTTTCACACCAAGGACAGTTGTTAGATGCTCTACGCCAACTTTTGGCGAGGCACCAGTTTTGAGACAGGGTATCACACCATCTCATGATTTCTACGAAAATCTCGCTGGGGTGGGGATACCGTCATTAGAGGCCCCAAACTACCGTCTAGAGTTCGAGAGCACAGTTGCGCAGGATCCGTTTAGTGATCCTGGGGGTATAAACGATTCACTCACGGGTAATAACTTCCCTCAGGCTAGTACGCGGGTTGACAGGTCCCCAGACCTATCACCTGTTCGACCAGAAGAAGAGTCACCAAATCAAACGGTAATTGAGACACCTCAGTCTCGGGGGGGTAAAGTATCTCGGTTACCAGAATCAGAAGAAACCAGCCCTCAACGGGGAGGTTTTGGAAGGGGCACACTTGAGGAGACACCGGGTCATTCTGGGCTCGGGTCGGATTTTAGCGATGGGGTCAACCGTTCTGGTAGTATGCCAGAACTGAGAGGACCATTTGGGGAACTCGAATCTGATCACCCAGGGTCTGAAGCTCCTATTGATCTTAATAGCCCCCCACCAATTTTAATTCGTGATAGAGCTTTAAGCCACCCTACAGTTCGTTCAGAGGCGCTTAGATTACGTACTCAAGCCGCGCGCCGCGGTGCAATGCAAGGTGTTAGGTTTGATCTGGCTACGAGAGGTACTAGACAAACGTCCAGAGAAGTTCGCCGCCCAAATAGGTTAGGGTATGATAAGCTTGGAAGCCCTTATTTACCCGAAAATCAAAGGCAATAAATAGAGGGGTAAATTACTAAAAGTAAATTACATGTATAGTAGTTGTCAGTGGTTTATTACAGATGAAAGACAAATAAACACGATCAGACAAATGTGGGAAATTAACGAGAGGAAAAAGATGGAGGCGCAGATAGGGTTTCAGAAGAAAAGCTGGTACACGCGCGAACAGAAGATCAAGTTAGCAAAATAAGCAGAAAATCTTAAGGACTGCAAAAATAATAAATGTTACAACAGTTGAATTCCGGGGCGTCAAAGGTCACCTTGCAGACGTGCAAGACTTGCTCTTTGAAGCCCAAGATAAACTCGTCGAGCTATTGCGATTTTGTTCACATACAATAACAGAATAGTAGTCGGTGGTCGCTAAAATAAATTAGTAATGTTGCTGTTTTACTGCGTACTCGGTTGGCTTTATCTTGCTTCATTTTATGTTTGGCGTAGCAAATAATACATGGACAAGAAAGTTTAGTTTAGTTTCCTTGTTTCAGAAAGATGGAAGAAATCATAAAGTTTAATAAATCAATAATAGACCCAGAGTTATAACATTAAAGGCCAAATTATGTTTTAGCTATTGGTCTATTGTTATGTAATACGCTTGAAAGTGCCAAAGACAGAATAGCTAACTGTTTAGGCACCGGAGACGGGTACGATTTCTAAGAATTTCAACCTAAAGATCTATATATAATGTCAGAAAACGTAGATTGTCTAATTCACCAAGTTAGTAGGGAGTGTCAAACTCCTTTAACCATTTTATTTGCATTAAGTTTGGTCTGAGCCAGTAGGTAAACAGAGAAGCGAAAGAGCAAAATTTTGTTTGAATTAAATCAGGGTGAGAAAATATTGGAGAATTAAGCAACTTAAAATAGGAAGTAACGTGTAGTGATGTCATGCACTGATAAACCTGGAGTGAGCTCGGTCAATGTTGGTCCCCTTGACCGAAACTACGCGGTATTTTACCTGTCTATTATTTTGTTTTACTGTACCATGTCAGAGGGCTCAGTAATAATCAATCAGTTATAATCCCTAGATTGTATTATGATACTAGATTGAACGAATGTACAAAATAATTGAATCCCTGAAATACTGAGTAAAGAAATTTTGTTCGATTTTTGTTTGTCCCAAAATCTTCCCTAAGTACTTTTGCCCTGAAAAGTAAGAGTTCGCTCCCCTTTTGTTGAAAAGAGAAGGTCACGTAGCTCAACTAACAGATTATGCCTGAAAGCTATGACACAAACGAAGACCTGTAGAGTTTATGAAGCCCAGATTTTAAATATTGCTACTTCTGACGTAGATCTGCGGTTTGGTTTTAGCCAAACGACCTAGCGGTTTAACTGCTTAACTGCAACTGCGTTTAATTTTAACTGAAATGCAAACTTGATTTGTGTAAGAGTCGATTAACAGAAAACGAAGTTTGAGTTTTACTTAAATTGCTGTCCTAGTTGTTCAATTTGAGATTAACAGGAGAGATAAGTGTTGTTTAGATAATGACGAAAGTCAGACAGACACTGGCATCCGCAAATCGTCAGTTTATTCTGAATCTCAAAGCAGTGTCACGGTAGCAAGTTTATCAATAGAAGTATACCATCCAACTCCCCATGTTACCAGAGTTGATTAGAAATAGCTTCTTATGCTGTTTTGCCGTACAAAAGAACCAAGCCCATTAAATCTGAATCGAATACGTCACGAGCTGAACTCTCAAAACTTGCGGTAGAGTTATCATTGGCGTTCTTTTAAGGACAAACGAGAAGTCGAGAGGAATTTAAACTGCCACGTAATTTGCGGTCTTGGCATTTGATACATTTTAAATATCAAAGACGTGGAGCTTTAAATAATACCGAAACACGTGAACAAGTAAAACGTGAAGAAAAAGAAAAAAAATTTGAAAGAAATACGGAATCTTAAATTATCACAAAGAGAAGACGTGATAATATCGCGAAGTAAGCGGTTATGAAAGTGTTCTAGATATAATGCGTTTACTATTTTACAGATTTTGATTTAAAGTAGAAGTGAACCCAAGGATTATCAGTGTGTTGCCGTTGTAAGGCGTGGAGGAGGAAAGACACCGTCCACATACACTACGGAGAAAGACAGACAAGCTGAATCACCACCCCTCATTGGGTTGGGAGTCAACCTGTATGTGGACGAGGAGTGGTCTATATCGCCAGAGGTTCTTAATGAAGAACCCAGGAGAAACGTAGCTATACATCAATTTTATTACTATTTCATGTCAAGATGCGTCTTTATGGCGTCCTTGATTGATTACGTCATCGCGAAACAGACGTCTATCGATCTACAAGTACAATTATCCGTTGACCAACTATTGACATTTTGTCGCACACTCCCGGTAGACTACGAACCGTACCTGGGAGACTGCAATTGAGCAGTTAATCGAAATTCAGTCACTACCCGAAAACAGTTAAGTTAAAAGGGGGATGATAGTGCGACTGAACCATTTTGGGACCTGGAATCATAGGTCACTCACAACAACAAGCCTAATGAAAGTAAGAGGTTACGACAACCTATATTACGAAATTGCTTATGAAGTATTAACTTTATCGGTGACATATTTATCAGTATTGCGATAAAGTTGTAACGGCTAAGGGTGAGCCAACTTCTAAAGACGCCTGTGTGTACAGAAGCATGTATATAAGCGAAACTACTTATTCAGCGAAGTTATCGAAATGGCCATACCATTATAATGGCCAAACGTCAGCCAACTATTATGCAGTCGCTTATGGCTAAAATCGGGGGTCAGAGGACAGCCGATTCTAGCCATCGGCTAGTAAAGTCTTACTAGCCGGCATTTTATTGTATGCTAATTTGCTTATGTTCATAGGAGCTGACGACCGGTTGTATAAAGGAACGTCGTTGCAAACTCATTCAGCTATGCTGGCATAGAGGTCATGGAAGCTGACCGCATGGAGACTCACCGAGCAGCGTCCTCGCCGAGCATCAAGTGCCAATGGAGAAGAATACGGAGGAGAATACGAAATTAAATATTGATGATTGTAAATTTGACAACTGCTTTGGCAAGGCGAATTTCAAAATCGTGGTAATGTACTTTCCGATTTCTTGCGTCGTGACCACAAATTCCGATTTTGCACATGGTTTCAGTAGAACTTTAAAAAGGGAAAGTTTGTTCGTTTCTTTGGTTCTGGGAGGTGGATTCGTAAGCAAAATATTTCAAATAATTCGTATTTAAAGTAACTGCGTTGATTTTCTAAATTATTTCCCGTTCAAAAGTAGAATAGAGTAAACTTAAATGACCAGCGTTTGAGATACTACTCCTTCTTTATGATAGTTGTGTCGGAGATTCAAAACTTGATTTCGTCGAAATAAAAATAAACCCTACCCTGAACGAACTTTTGGAAAGGGGGAAGGGATGTAGAATTTATTTTCTTGTATTTAGATATTTTTATAAAATATTACGCATTGCCAGGAGAGTAGACAGCTAGTAGTGCTGGAGCACCGACTTCGGGTCCATAAAACCCTGTAGTCACCGCTATGAGAACCCTCAGGCAAAGCAAGAGTTGAGGCTTTTAAGAATTAAGAATCTTATTTTCACAAAGCCGATACTGCAACTAGGTCGACCTGTTGTAACCTAAGGTTAGACAGACTGACCGATTGGTAGAGTTAAAAATAATTGAAATCAAAATTAAGTTCAAGCAGTAGAAAGCTAAGTAGAAGATATCAAGTTTTGACGTGGTTCTGTTTTGTCGGAGACAAAACTTTTCAGGGAGGGAAGGAGTGTAACATTGGGTTGGTCATTAATAATTAATTAGCAGAAGCGATTTTAATCTTAGTTCAGAAAATATAAAAGACGTAAAAGAATATTAATTTCCCATTGGAAACTTAGACTTTGGTTTGAATATCCTGGAAGCTGAGGTTTCGATATCCTGCTAAAAAAACGTAGCATCCTGGAAACTGAGGTTTTCAGGATTATCTGATGTGGTGCAAGAACGGAAACGGTGGTAACGGAGAGCAGGAACAGAAGAGCGGTTTTGAGGCAGATGAGAATCGACAGAGATGCGATTGAGAGACCAATTAGAAATAAGCCAAGCAAAAGTTGTTGTGAAGAATCAGGAATTTTGTGATACCGATTTATCAATACAGTAAGTCAGCTCGAACTACCAAACGAAAGACTACGATCCTAAATACGCCTTCGAAGATTGAATACTGCCGCCGCTCGAACGCTACCATATAATGCTCCCAAGTGGGACATAAGCCGCCGGTCCGAGTATAAAGAGTAATAACACAGGGCAAGAACCTCTCTTCGGTTCACCAGTTAATTAAAGCTTTGTTCCCAGCTAGCTTGTCTCTGCTTCTAAAGGGTAACTCATACTCATTTATTGTAACAGGGAACACTGAGTCAAACCTTGACCACGCTCTGTACTCGGGTTCAAGTTTATGTTGTGATGGTGCTGTGTACACCATACAGTGATGGTGTATACATCAATCGTACTCACACGGGCAATTGATGCACGGTATGAAAGATGCTTTGCCCCTCCTTTGTGGTTTTATTCAACACTAAGTTTTAAGTAAAATCATTTTCCTTTTTTTGTTGATTTTTGAAGTTTAGTATTTTCGTTTGTTGCTATTTTTGTGTGTGTGCAATTCATGAAAATTTGACTATGTTAAAGCACAATTGTATATAACTATGTTTGACGAGAGAACAATTATTCAGTTTTTTGTTAATACCGTAAGGAATATTTTTGAAGAATAAAGATTGATTGATGTGCCTATTTGTCTATCGCTCACTATCCATGGTTCTTATCTTTCTGATGACAAACCCAAGTTCATTTTCCAGCTTGAGCGGGTTGAGCCTGAAGAGGACCCTTGCCAAGTCGGCCCAAACATAGCTCAAATAAAATGTAGCTGACGTATCCTTTTGCACCGTCAAATATGATTCGCAGTCAGCTTGGGCTGAAGGAATATTCAAGTGGAAATTTAAGTCAATGGGGGAAAATGCTGATGGCAACCTTTTCCACTCTGTAAGTTATGATATTCTTAATAAAGTTAAGGTTCTTTCATCGGCTCCAGCTGAGAGCGCATATAAGCGAAGAAGAGTCCGTATTCAGTTAAATGTGTATTGTTCAAACATCCTACATGCTCTCGCGTGGGGGAGCGTGCTGCAGTTTATGTAAGGAAGGATAAGATGAAAACGGAGAAATTCGAGTGGTCTCGCAGCCCTACCCTTCGGAAAGCTTGAGGTCAACGCGGATACCCCACCACACGGTTAGTGCATATAGAAAACACAGGTATATCTTTAGCATGGCCGATTTCCTTTGCGTTTATTTGGGGATATTTTAGTAGAACTTTTCTCGGATACTTTTGCAATGTATGTCATCCTATGACCTAACGGTCAGGTATCGTACGATAACCTTCATAGTGAAAGTTAGCGATATATATGAAAGGATGATATAAAGTCATATCAGCCTCCAGACAGGATGATATGAAGTCATATCAGCCTTAAGACAGGACGATATGAAGTCATATCAGCCTTAAGACAGGATGATATGAAGTCATATCAGCCTTAAGACAGGATGATACGAAGCCATATCAACCTCCAGAGGTTTTGTTCATGGTGCCTTTTTAAGTTCGTGGTTAATTGTTAAGTTCTTACTCCGTCTTAAGTTTATCTACTCCGTCTTGTGTCCTCGTGATTGTGTGACGGGTGACAAATAAAATTCGTTCATTATTGGTTATGTTCGAAAAAGATATAATAGTTAAAAAACCACCATCTTGGTTAATATCGGAATAACAACCTCAATGGTCAATAAAAAATGTCAGCCTCGCTGCGCTCGATAGCTATTTCGCATAAACTATGCCTCTCCTTCGACTCGGATAGGCTATTTTCACACTGTCAGAGGTTTCATAACAGATAGCATATAACACTTTCAAGAACAACACCTTTTCACTTAGAAATAAAGTGTTATGACCAATTAAGTTTACACTATTTGGTGCCTAGATCTCCAACAACACCTTCAATACTAACTGGAACGAAAGAAACATAATAGATAACATCCCAAAGTGTTATCTGTTGAAACCGCGCATCCTTCTGTTGTCGTTACGTAACTTCTGACAGTGCAGTATTTTTAGCTATTAAAGGTGTTTTGGGAGATCTAGGCACGAAATAGTATAAATTTAATTAGTCATAACACATTATTTCTAAGTGAAAAGGTGTTATTCTTGAAAGTGTTATGCGCAATCTGTTATGAAACTTCTGACAGTGCAATGACCGTCTTGGTGTTACCCGATGTCGGGAGTTAACCTTCAGTATGTTCGTTGTTGTTATGGTCTTTTTTGACTTAAATAAAGGTGGTAATAGTAATGATGTTAGTAAAGTATTCAACCGTTTTAAAATATTGGAATACAGAGTAAATAATGCAAGGTGTGGTTTAGGAGAAATGGTATAAGTTTAACTGTTCTAATGTAAAATACTGTCAAAAAGGGAGTCGTTGAAACGGCAGGCGGAAAGTATTTATTTTTTTATCTTGTGCATTTAGTACATGATTGATCAGTGTATTTTTTCCTTTTCTTTGTCTGTACTACGCTATGTACCTCTTCTTAAGTGTTCAACGTCATCATCAGAAAAGATCAAGAGACGAAAAACGAAGCCCCCTTCGTCATTTTTGTTTCGGAACCGATCCAGGAAACCAAGCGGTGTATCTCTTTCAGTGGGGAAATCTGGGCAGCGGTTTGAATATTTAGCATTCATTTACAAACAAATGAATGGGAGGGTCGATTCCAGAAGTTTGATTGTCTGTCAGTAGGGGGAGAACGGGATGCTAGAATCGCCCGGAAAAGTAAGCAGATAAGCTTATTAGCATTTGCTTTAAAGGGGAAGTCGCAGTGGGGAAGAAAAACGAACTTTGAAGTTTGGATTCGTGTAACTTGTAAGACGAATATTACGCGGAAAGTATAAGCAGCTGTAACAGCGCATTTACGTGCTAACTATATAAACTGAGTTGCTTCTGGTATCGTATCAGTTCGCAGTTGCTTTAAAGGGGAATCTCAAGTTGGGGAGAAAAACGAATTTTGAAGTTTGGTTCCGCCCAACTTTTAATTCGAATGTTTAATTCGGAAAATGTCTGGAATAATAAGGGCGCATTTACGTACTAACTGGATAAACTGTTCCGGTAGCGGTATCAGTCCGACAGCATTCCTTTTCGAAGGAAGATTCTCAAGTTGGGAGAGAATCGAATTTTCAAGTTTTTATTCGTCTATATCATAAAAACAAGTGTTAAGCGGACCGTGAAAGTGGCTGTAAGGGTGCATTTACGTTCCAACTATGTTGCTTCGGGTACCGTATCAGTTCGTCAGCATTTGCTTTAAATGGGGGGGGGGGGAGTCTCAAGTGGGTGGGATTCAGACATGATTTAATCGTTTATTTTGGCAAAACGGGAAAATTTACACAACCGGTTTTTAGTGGAGTGTTCCTTGGAACAATCCACTATTGCGAGCGCTGTAGCAACTTTCGGTTTTCGGTTTCCGGTTTTCGTATTTTGTGGAGCTCCTAACTCGTGAACCAGTGCAAGCATCAAGTTCAAACTTGGTATAGTAGTGGGAATTAAAGTCTAGTTGTGTCTTTTGGGGGGTCCCACCCCCCACCCAAAGCCGGTTCAGGGGCAAATGGGCCCAGATTGCCCAGTGAATAATGTTAATAACCTGAACAGAACTGGACCTAGGACGATGAAATTCCTTGTACATGCAGATCATAGAGCTGGGAAATTGTGTCTCAAGTTGTATCTCTCCCACCCAGCCCATTCATGGGCAACTGGGCCCAGATTGCCCAGAAGTAAAGTTCGTTACCCATTTTTTTTACTTTTTGCGGGTCCCAAACCCCAACCCCACTTGTTCAGGGACAATTAGGCCCAGACTGCCCATTTCTTAGTATTTATAGGGGTTTGTATATATGTGGAGTTGAACCACCCTCACCCTCGGCGTTCACGGGCAAGTGTGCCCAAATTGCCCATGAGAAAAGTTTTTGACCTATGACTGGAATCAAACTCTAAGCTGGTATACTAGAGGGAAAAGAGGTGTAAATACGCATTTCGATGGGTACCGACCCCCCCCCCTCCCTCCCGTCCATGGGCAGCTGGTCCCAGATTTCCCATGAGGTAAGTTCGTCTATGACAGGTCTCAATGGCTTCTTGCACATTTGGGGAGATAATCAGCAACAAACAAGCCAACGCAACGTACATCTTTAATGAAAATTGGAGCGCTTTGTCATATGATATGATTTTCTATTTAATTGCCTTGAAAGCCCAAGGGCCATGACAAACAAACATAAATAAGTACATGTAAATACAAAAATAAACGATCACACTACTATTTCACACTAAAGCCACTTAAACACTTTTCCCTGTGAAGACTGGCCACTCTGAGGAACCTCACCAGGTTTCTTATACTAAGAAAATCCCTACTCCGTGTAATATTTAACAACCACTTCCTCCCATGAATCCTCCCTTAAGAATTTCTTCCCTCAGATCCTCAAATGATTGATGATATGATGAGTTGTGACAAAGGGGGTATGAGAGTGCTGCGATTTGGTTTATTGCACTTGTTATTAACCTGCTAATGGAAAAGATATATAAAGGATCGGGCTGGCTGGCAGACCATTGTTTTAACCCAAGCTATTCGTGCAAGATCTTCAACATTTCTTTGGATTGCGGTTTGTTTACATTTAAAGCTTTTAAAGTGGGATGATTACAAATCAGGTTATTCCAATACTTGTTTTGTTGTTGGGGATGTGAAACGTCTTGCTTCTAAAGCTGTTTATATATAATATGTGATACACATATTACTTTCACACTCCACGTCTGAGCGTTTGCGCACTTGTTTTTCGTAAGGAATTGTCAGGAGGATGTTACGCATCGAGAATAGTGAAACAAGGGAAGTGCAAAAATCAGTGTCGTTAAGGGGTTTAGTGGTAGTACCGTATTCAGTTCGGATCTCTGGGCTTATGAATGGATAGATCGATCACAGATGTGTGATGCATAAGCTGTATAGCAATGTCGAGTCCTTTAAGATTTCTGTTTAACCAACTAATTTTTCGTCCTTTTTTTTATGATTTTGTAAGGGTGGACTCTGAAACTTGAACACGAGTTTACCATTCAGATTTTGGTTGTGTGTTTTCCTTGTTTGCTTTTCTATTATTGGTACCTGGGAGTTTTCTTCTGTGTCAAATGGCGACTTGACGGCAACAATCTTGGTCTGCGGGAGTTATCTTCATATTTAGTTGTAAACGATCGACCAAGAACCTATAAAAAGAATACCACATCCTCGCACTGAAACCTTTTATCGATTTTACATTCTTGTTGTTTATGAACTATAAAGTTTGCTGCTGGGATACGGAAAGAAAGAGTGGTCGGAGATGAAATCATAACGTCATGGATGACGAGTTTGCTTGTAGCTAAGACGATAGTACAAAGTAGACCCACGGTTTATTGGTCACGGTACAAGTCCCTAGTGTAAAGTGCCATCTATGTATTATTATTAATTTCTGTTAAATGGGGATGGGAACTGGTTAGATGAATTTGCCTTCGGGCGGGATCACTGTTCCTATGGCCGGCTTCTACCAAACTGTTGTAGTGGTTTGCGAACTCTGTTCACAAGCCCCTTGGTAGCTCAAATGGTAACAGCACCTGTCTTGTAAGCAGGGGTCCTGGGTTCGAATCCCGGCTGAGGAGTATTTTTGTCTTTCAGTGCACTACTTATAAAATAGACCCACGGCCCCCACCCAGGACCAAGGTAGTTCTAGTCTGTAGACTGTAAATAGTGAGTTGGAAGGGTCTAGTGTTCCATTAAGATCCTGATTCTACTAGAGCGGTAATTAGTAAGTCAAATTCAAGCGACAAGACTTCGATCCCAGCACATCTCCGAGGAGTTACGTACTTCACCACTGATCATCACCCGAGTTGAAAGAGCAGACGAAACACCCTTCTTTTCATCTGAATGGATCCAAGACTTTCCTCTTCCTACACTGTTAAATTCAAAGTGCCGAATGAGAAAGCATACTCGAGAGCAAGGGAAGTATGAAGTAAATGACGTGTAAACGCATAGTAAATAAGACTGACTCGGATAGGTCCTAAAACTGCCACCAGAAAGAATTTCAGGATTTTAAGTGCCATTCCAGAGCGCTGTATCAGTTGGTAGCTCTAGCTTCAGTTTAGTAGGCTGTTCTGGGTCACAGTGAAATACCAAATGTCAGATGTGAGTGATGGTCTCTATTCATGTCTGTAGTGCACCGCATTCGAGTGAAGAGAGTTCGGGATCTTCACCCTGTCCTGCATACACTCTGATATTGCCGAAAGTCCTCTACTAGCCAGCCAAGGGTTCTCTGCAGCTGTTACAAATATACCACTTGTTGTATGCCTACATTCGTCGGACTACACAGAGTTAAAGGACCCAACTACCGACCTTAAGTTAGAAATGTTGATTTCGGAATATACCCGGTACACGAACTGACTGGTCAATGGAAATTATACTCAACGTGGAATCTTTATCGTGGGTCTTCCAAAATTCTGCGAAAGCACTGTTTCGGCTTTTCACGGCTCCGTTCGTGTCGGATATAAGAGAATAGTTCCGGTTCAGTTTCTTTAATTCACAACAGACTTGCGACAACAGTATAATATATTGTATACGGAGATTGGAATATTATGCTAATAACTGGGGGGCCAGCAGGGATACAAGCTCGTGAGCTCAGCAACAAACAGAGAAGGTTATAACAAAAAAGCTCATGGAACTCGTGTTAACCCAAGTTAACAATGATAAGATTTTCCAAGTCCAAAAGAAGCAGCCGGGTTCGTTGACATGATTATGCAAGCTAAAACAGGGCCCCTGTCCGGTCACTTTCAACCAAAACACGGCTCCTGACCCTTCATTGTCAATCAAAACAGAGCTCCTGCCTTAAGAAAAACAGGGCTCCTTACTCAGAACACGGATCCTGTCTTAAGGAAGAACAAGAAGAAGAAAAGAGCATCCTGCCCTCCCTCGATTTTCGCGGCGGCTGTTTCGGGGATTGTTGTTGTTCAAAGACTTGAGAGGTTATAACACGGATCAAAAGTTTTTGTTTCAAATACTGTAAATTTATTTCATGCTTTGCGAGACATCATAGGAAATCTGGATTTACTTCTAATAGTTCGGCCATTGACTCATTGCGAAGTTATTGTCTATTACCCAGGGTTCCGCCACTGATCAGTTTTCATTTTCTGCTTGCCATCGATTTGTTGTGACAACTTTTTTTCTTACTCTTTTCTATTCTTTTTTGTTTGTGCATTTACCTCGTTCTTGAAAACTTAGTCTAAGCTTCTCTTTTCTTTCTTTAAGTTGCACAATTCCCCTTCTCGTATCTAGTGCGGAATAAAACTTTATCAAAAAATGTTATTTTATAAAAACTATGTCAATACATCAGGTGTCGTACAATCATGGGTGACACTGGTGTCAAAAAGTCTCAAAGTAGTATTCTCAAATGTAGTAAGTAAAGTAGGCTAATTGGTTTCTGATGGGATCAAGTAAAAGAATGCACGGTAGGAGGCAAAAGTAGTGAAAATAAGGCCCGAATACGAAAGGAGGCACTGCTTATACAAGAAAGACATGCTTGCAACAAGAGACATGCACTGTCCAGGTCTTCTTACAGACAAAACAATATATTTTCATGTTCCCCTTAGGCCCTGATCACTTGTTCCTCAGCAGTTTGACTCACAGATGGAGGACTTACGCGTCAATGACGTCACTCCCCTTGAATACTAAAAGAACAGGGGTCTTGCATTTGTACTGTGTTCTTCAAAACTGTGCTAACTGAAATTTTTTTGAAAACTGAGTTAACTATACCATTGGAAAGAGTCTTAGATGACAACACGAGCACCATCTAACAAGTAGATTAGTTTTAACGTTCCTATTTTCTTCGCGCACATGGCATACACAAAACTGGGCCCAAAAATTATGAAAATATAGTTAGCACAGTTTTGAAGAACACGGTACATTTATGAGTACAAGTTTCGAGACAAAACTGTTCTTTGGCATTGGTTCTTCGTCCTTTTGTAGGGGAAGATGCACACTTTAAGTGTGCTAGGAACTCATCTGTAAGTCAAATACCTTAGGAGAAATAATGAACTCTCGGGCCTAAATGAAGGCATGTTAGAAAATTGGTCCTGCCCCTGATATTTTCCACGCCGTCATGTTTGAGAACTTCATGGCTTGAAAGAAGGCACGGACGATGTCGGCCTCCTGGTGTAACCATGCCCTGTTTTGGTATGCCATGTCTCCTTTTAGCTGGTCCCGTTTCTCTGACTCACTGTTTAGAGAAGCCGAGAAGAAGCCATAAAATATGTATGTATGTTGTAAAAATAGTGAAGCATGTCGTGCAGAGTTTGAACCGGGTGTTTTGTCATCTCAAGAAGTTTTAGCAGCGCAATGCTTACACCTGGAATGTTGATTTCTTTCGAATGTTCAGTTTAGGAGGAGTTAGGATTTTGCTGGGTTTCTTTGCTAAAGTTTCCTACTTCATACTTCTGTTGTAGTTTATATTCACAGCGAATCGGACTCGACATTTGTATTACTTTATTACGCGGCACTTTGTCAGCCATGTGTCTTTTGAGGAAGATACGGCCAAGATTCGAGACTTTAAGAAAATGGGATCAGTGAAGTGTTCTATGTATGTTATAAAATAGAGTGATAAGTTTTAATGATTATACAAAGCAAGAGAGAAGACTTTCGCCTCTAAATAAATCTAAGAAATTGAGTAGTCGAACTGATCAGAGTTAAAAATCCCATCAACAATGCACTTGAAACTACTGATCGATTCAGCATTAACCGCATCGTCGGTAAGGCTGTTCCAAGGATCGACAATTCTGTTGCCAAAACCCCACATAAAAACGTCCTTATGGAATCTTGATTTTGCAAGCTTTTTGGCAGCTAAATTTATGTTACGATGTTGTTGTTGAAGAAAGAAGTCAATGTCTGGAGTTTGTCAGCTGAAATAGAAGTCAGGGTCTCGTAGCTTCAACATGTAGGTGCGTGCACTGTATGGCTGATGCCAGACCATCGGTAGCAGCGAATGAATTGTTGCTAAACACTCTTCTTTCTGATGACCAAACAAACACGGGCCATCCCTTCCAATGGTGTTGTCTATGCCCTATGGTAGGTGCTTGGCATATTTAAAACAGCAAAGTCTTGACCTTTTTCTTCCACATTATGTCAAGAACGTCCGAAGGAAATTCAGACTTTCCTGACAAGCTGATACGACTGATTTAAAACATACTACACCAATAACCGTGCCCAGATCCACGTTAAAGGAATTGTATCATAAGAATTCTAGCACTTTTTTTAAAAAGTATGTGAAAATTAATGTAACGTGAATCTTTTTTTTTGACTGCCCCTACAGACCCATTCGGGCTTTCATGCAGTCAGGAGTATTAGCTACATGTATAAAGGATGTTAAGAGGGTTATAAAAGGTGTATTTATGTAGTTTAGCATGTAAAATTTGGTTTGTATAATAAAGAGTATTAAACTAAAAAACTAAAACTAAAAACTTACAACGCCTAGAACCCAAGACGCCCCCACCCAAGACCCAAGATGAAGCCACGACTCGATCCGACCGCTGGGTCATCTAGCGGTGCGGGTCGGAAGCGCTCGAAAGGGGAGGAAGGAATTATAGTTTGACTTTGGATATACCAAAATGTTTTTAGTTTTAGCAGGCATATGGAAAATGTATAGACAAATTAAACTAATTATTTGCATTATCGATTTCTTTATTGTGCGTTCTGATTTTTATTGTTGAATGAAGGGTTTATAAAAAAAAAGCTGGAATCGTCAGTGCCCAGGGGCAAACCTGTAAGGGACTAATTACCCTCAAAACAAAACATCGTCAACAACAAAAAATTCGACAAAAATAAAGGAAAGACATTCCAGTTAGTCCAAAGAATTAAGGATGTGAACTAGATCACAATAAGCAAACGCCGTAAATGATACTAAATTCCTTATAGTGATTTCTTGAAGATTCTGCAATATAGCTAAATAATATTCAGCTTGCGAGACCCAAAATATCAAATTGGCCGATGATTTCTTCTCCCAACGTATCTAGACGTCCACGTGGTGATATATTTAGTTGTCTTAATCCTCTTATACACCACTCGATCTTCTCGAAGGTTCTAGTAATCGTTTGACCATCGCCAGGAGATCAGTGAATAGTTAATTAGCAATGGCGGATTGGTGTTCAGGAGTGAATTGTTTTCAAGTAATTTGTGGATAACGTTGGCTACCGTGAGGATTTTGGGAAAAAGAAAGGTAACCCATCGAAAAATGATGGTGTCTCCCACCTTCTCGGACCAAATAAATCAAAGACTTTAATGAATAGCTATCAGGAATTTCCCTCATAGAACATTGAACATTCTTGATTGACTGGATACTATCCAAGGTCATTTCGGGTTCTGATAGAGGACATGCTACACTGTCAGAAGTTTCATAACAGATAGCGTATAACACTTTCAAGAAAAATACCTTTTCACTTAGAAATAAAGTGTTATGACCAATTAAGTTTAGACTATTTCGTGCTAGATCTGCAACAACACCTTCAATTTGTAAAAATACGAACAGGAACGAATGAAACATAACAGATAACATCCGAAAGTGTTGAAACCGCGCATCATTCTGTTGTCGTTATGTAACTTCTGACAGTGTAGTATTTTTACCTATTGAAGGTGTTGTTGGAGATCTAGGCACGAAATAGTATAAAATTAATTGGTCATAACACTTTATTTCTAAGTGAAAAGGTGTTATTCTTGAAAGTGTTATGCGCAATCTGTTATTACGCATGACATAGGCCTCCTATCTGGGAAGGCCACAGAAGTTATTCTCTCCGAAGTTAAGCCACTGCTCAGTCGATGGGCCTTAAAATCAGTATTTTGAAGACGAACATCCTCATATTTAAACGCCGAGCCCAGTGCAGCCTTTCTAATTTCCAAAAGAAGAAATCAAGGTTGTGGATGAATTCAGGATCTCTGGTTGATACCAAAAGCTGCACTTGGAAAGGAATCCAAACACAAACTGCACTTTCAGCCAGGGTGTTCGCAAAGCTCAACATGTGAAAGTTTAGCTTCATTTACGTAACATAGTGTCTCTAGAGGTGAAATGGTTTATTTGGGAAGTGTAACGTGTACCAACCGGGGGCGCTACAATCGGAAAGCTTTTGGAAAATTGTAAAGCACCGTCTGCGCTCCTTCTATACTATTTCGTTTTGGTGTCACTCATGTTCTGCGAAAGAAGGAGATCAAAAAGATGAGAATCATGTTATTTTAAATATGCAAAGCCCCTGCTCCACTTGTCGAAAGTATGCCATAACCATGCATACTTTGACTGAGAAGTTCAAAATTCAAGATGCAAGTGTTACACTTAAATCTTGTATGGCCTTTCGGCTCAACAAACAAGCGTTATTATTATTATGCCAATGGCGGAAATTTCAAATCCGGCTGCAAACAAAGATCCGAGTCTACCAGGCTCTTGTAAGATCGATTCTCTTACACGGCTGCGAATTGTTTGTGACTGTTTTATTTATCGTCAAGGCCAGACAAGATTATAGGGTTGACACTTTTTTTAAAATCGAGTGGTACTTCTACGGAAATCCCCAAGTCAATATGTTGTCATGTCGGACAATGTGGAGACATTCAAGTCATCTGCTGACAAAGACTGAACTCCAAAGCCTTGGAAAACTGTATAGGATTGCCAAGAAGAATCACCCTCCAATCACTGGGCAAGATAGGATTACCTTTCACCTGTACAAAGCGCAAAAGTAAGGTCATTCCAGTCCTCAATAGCAACACATTCCATCCGAGACAGAAATAGAACTGAAAGAAGACATCTAAAAATATTCGAAAGTATTAGTTTTTTACAAGAGGGTGCCTAAATCTCACAAATATACCATTGTTGGTTACTCAGAGATGATTAATTCTGATAATGGGGAGGGGGGGGGGGGGATTTAGGAATCCCGGTCATTTCGCAGAAAGAGTGACAGGCGATAAGTAAGTGGGTTAGAGACTCGGTAATTATTAACTGAAGAAAGTGAATGCATGTGCACCTTTTCATTACCATAAATCTGCACTTCGGAGGGATTTGAGATCCTTCTTGATCTGTTTATCACTCATACCTTTATGAAACTTTATTGGAAGAAAGTGACAGGGTCAGGAAATAGAGAGTAGAGATGAGTTTAAGCAGAAACAGTGTAATATGATTAAGATGGACAACCATAAAGTTATTATTAATGTATTTATTTAATTCAGCCGTAGCCATATACACAGAGGAAAACACACACCTTATCACTAGCCTAAATATCCCGATTCAAAATTTATCTCAGAATAGTAGTACGAAGTTTTACGAAAAAGTAGCATGGAGTACTAACTGATGCTACTACATGCTTCTACTTAAAGGCTACGTGTTACTGCATTCTACTGCATGCTACTATTAGCAAGACTGGATGCTTCATTAAATTAAATGATAGTAGGCTACTCTTTACCATTTCATATCACTACATGCAACTCTTTCGTACAACTATCATACAACTACGCAGGCTACAAATTTTCCATCGGGATCGCACATAACCAAATATGTGGAAAAAAATCAACGAACCACAAGTTCATCGCTCCATTTTTTGCACTAAGGCAGTGAAAGTTGAAAAATTGGAGCGGTAAAAATTTGGATCAGGTTGTTATCTGACCTCAAAATATAATAATAATAATACTAATATAATTGCAATAATAAGGCTTTCGCCTCTATATAGTTAGTATAGTTAGCGCGGAATGCAATTTCGAGTTCGACAAATTTTGAATGTAGGTCCTGTTTTTGTTCCTAATCGTTACGTTTCTAGACGATACGGGGTCACTGAAGTATGTATGTTGTTGTGTTGTGTTAGTATTGTATATTATGATTGTAAGTTGTGTTCCTCGAACTCATTGCTTCTCGTGATTAATTTATGGAAATGCATCGTGCATTTCCTTTTGCATTTCCTTGTCATTTCCTTTTGCATTTTCTTGTGCATTTCCTTTTGCATTTCCTTGAGAATTTCCTTTTGCATTTCCTTGTGCATTTCTCTTTTTTTATGTTTTGTCTTGTTTTCCTTTCTTGGTTTCTATGTCGTACCCATAGGCTTCTTTGCTCTCATGATAGTTATGTTTCTTTATTCAGTAGCTAAATATGAAGAACAAAACTAATAAAGAAATAATCCACTTTGCAGAAAAAGGGTGGATTTCTGTAATAACTAAGATGTAAGAATAAAATCGCAATTAACGAGGGTGGCCCACTCTCGATTTTGGTGTACATCGCCTGCCGAGTGCCAGCCGGTCCAGGTCATTCCGAGGAAAGAGTGTAGACGAAGCGGCGAGGAGTGGGTAACCTCTCGTAATTACTTTCCTCCTACAATATGTATTAAACATACCGGTGGAATGGGTAGTCGAATTCAGTCATTCATTCATATACCTGGGGGAATAATATGTACCTAACCTCTTCTGCATTTTTTTGTGTAGCTGTCTCATAGTTCTGGCGGAACAGAATCCAGAAGTAGGCTACGGTCGGTCCGTTCATATTTTTCGCCTTTTGATAGGCAATGACAGAAGATCCTTTAGCTTGACATCTTTGCGAGTTATCTAACGTTAAAATCTCTCAGTTATTCACGGGTGTCGATTTGGCAGTCAAGCTCTTAGAAAAGAAATAGGAAAACTGCACAGAAACATAGAAAAGCTGCCAAACAAGCTGTCAGAAATTCGGAAATATGGAAGTGGCAATGACGGGTCATTTTTTTTTTTTTTTAAGAGCAAACGGAAAGTCAGCACTTGAAAAGAGTTGATCTGTGCGTGTTTGTATATATAGGGAAACTCAGACTTCATGGTGTTTCTGCTAAGTTTTGGTCGGACAATGTATTAACTAATTTAAAAGGGGAGCTCTGCTTCCACAAATTACACAAGACTTGCACTGTTTTCAGCCATGACCATGTCTTGGATGACAAAACGCGTCAAAGCCTCCATAATCGGTCTCCTGACCAAGAAGCTTCTCAAAAACAATGATCGCGACCCTCAAACGTCTCATGAATATACCATCAAACACGGTAAGTTTAAAAATAATCATAGTGCCGATAGGGGAGACCAAATAAATTAAAGTTTAACTGAAAAGCCAACTTATTTTTGTGCCATTTAATTTAATACACTGAATTGTTTGGATTCTGCAAAGGGATTTTTCGTAATGTGAACAACGATCAGTATGATTAAAACCGTTGCTCGATGCTGACTCCACCCGGTGCCGTCCGCCCAGCCCCCCTTTTATTTGCCGTACAACTTCTCTCCTCCTGGTATCCAGGATGTTGTGTTCTGAACAAAAAAAAAAAAAAAAATGTGTGTCTGCTCGGTGCTCAAAAACAAGCATCGGATATCCTCGGTGACTGGAATAAGAAATGTTCCGGTACTGGAGACCCGACACAGGCTACCGAAATGCGTTCCGATTCCAACCCCACAACGAAAATACTCTATATGACTAAGTCCAAAACAAGCCAGTTATTCTCAGGAAGAGAGAGTAAACGTGTCCGTACCGACTCAAACACAACGACTCGAATCTTGAGCCTGTTCCACCCTTCTAACAATAGTTACTATTAATTACTATTTCCGTTCCGTCCTCACGAAAAGTTACTACGCTGACCGTTCCAACCTTGTCGGAATAGTAACTAATAGTTACTATTTGCTTACCATGCTCGAGAGCGTAGTAACTACGCATCTCTGTAACGTGATTGGTCGGATTCACCCCTGGCCTGAAATCTTGCTGGAAAAGAGAAAAATCGTTCCAGCCTTGACGGCAAAAAGCCAGAACTCGTGGCGTCATGCGTAGTAACTACGGTAACTAGGGTGGAACACGCTCCTTGAGTCAGCGCAGCTTTGACACCGTTTCTTCCTTTCTTCCGCAGGTACCCGGAGATTCTGCATCGGGAGGGAGAGATAGTCATCAAGAGTATCATACTATGACGCGGTAAATTTTAATCTCAACACAAACACGACTTTTCAGTGGGCAGTGGTGAGGTTGGTGAAGATTGCTTAGTGCCTGAACAAAACAAAATCATAAAAATTAATTCGTAAGGCATACAACAAAATACAAGCGCAGAATGGTAAGGCGCAGAAGCGTATAGAGGTACTACAAATCACACGGAAATTCCTCTATTTGAAAATTATTCGTGAATAGCGGTATAACCCAGTAACGCATTCTCAGCGGGTCTTTAAGCCAATTTTAGTTAATGATTGATTGGGAACTAGATTGTCGTGTCCCACCCCTTTTCGGTTAAACTTTAAATACAATTCAATTCTCCACATTCCATCTAGGAAGAAGAATTTTGATACCCGATTCGTTCCTTTCTTTTTTTTATGTTTGTTTTTCTATCTTGTGCATTTACTCCGTTATTTTGGCTTGGCGTAAATTTGCTTTTCTTTTCCTGTACTGCTCTGTTTCCCTCTTCTTAGTGCGTAAGTAAAATTTCACCATCATCATCAATAAAATATTCAAACAATGTTTACAACGGATACGTCAGCTACGATTTTGATGTTTTTTCTCTTATTTTTGTAAATGGCCCTTAGGCTTTGGTGAAAGACACAAATTCTCCTCACGTCACATTTGAACCCGAAATCTGCGGCTTGAAATCATTAATCCATGAGCCGTCGAAGGATTTCGGTCACAAGCCACTACATTTGCCAGATAGAAACAGTCTACTGACCCCTGATCCCCATGGCTGTCACACCGGGGAAATTTTCCTGCTCCAAAGATCGAAAAAACTGTTCTTTCTTGAAAAAGTGTTATTTAAAAAAAAAAATGTACAATGTGACAGTTTTATGCATCAGAATCTGCTAAGTACACATATATGAGAGCACTGTTCCTTTAATTTTTGCTTTTATAGCAAAAAGCAGTCGGTACAGAACAGAAAGTGTTATTTTCTAGAAAGATAGTAAGTTTTACTAGAAAGTGCTCAAAGAGTCCTGCATTATCTTAAGGTGCTACTTTTTAAACAAAAAGTATCAAGAGTAAGCACTTCTGTGCTACCCATGGCAAGGGTCGTCGCAAGTGCATTTTTGATGGGGGGGGGGGGGGGGGGTTACGGAGCCAGAATTTTTCCAAATCCCTCAAAAGTTTAACGAATCCTAGAAACTGAGAATTTGAGCTTTAAATTATGGAACAGAAAAGATTACGTAGGAAGAGTAACATTAAAGGGCAGCATGAAAGACGATAGGCCAACTATGGTGGCGTTTTGGCTAAGCCCACTTTGAGAATATTTATTATTTATTTAACTGCGACTACGGCTTCTAGACCAACACATCAAAACAACAACAAAATACATTTTAAGATTGCGAGCCTTCTACGCCGCACGCGTAAAGTTCGCGGTTCCAAACTAACCACAAAGGCAACGTCAGTTTCATATGGGGACTGGAAAGAATCACGAGCATGGGTTTCGCTAGCAAAGAATTTGGGTCTGGAAAGAAAAGATAGCCCTACACCGAAGTTCCCCGAAGTAAGGCCCTCACCCACAAACATGCCAGACACACTACAGTTCCATGTAAGTCCGTGTAGCCACCGGAACGAGTTGTTATATAGAACCCGAAATGTATCTAGACACTTAACTCTCGTGCTACACACCAGTGGCAAACAGTACAGCGGGGTACACTCAGCTCTGAAAAGAATATCTGAATATATCGCCGGGCACGATTGCAGTAACAGCTTCTATCTATTATACTCAAGAGAAACCGAGCGCCACAGGCGAAAGTTTTCGAGATCTATTGTTGTTTCCTATTGTGTATAATTTAACCGCTTCTCCTACAAATTCTGTCATTTACCGTGAATTAAATACCGAGACTCTAAGAAGAACCAAAAACCATATTCCAGCAGCAGTGGCTACTTTAGTCTAGTCAATATTGCCCATGATCACAGAAAGTGAACACCGCAGGCGAGATGTTTTTAAAGTTGGCTTTTTCCTGCCAAATTTAACTAGTTCCATCCAGATTCTAGCTTTTAATATTTCGAAATCCCAATCCTAAAAAGCTTCAAATCCAGCGAAATGACGCGTCCTTCCCCAAATAGAGAATATTACGGATATAACGGATATAATATAACGCTGCAGGCCGAATTTTCAAAATATTGAGGATTAGGTCTTCTTTTCGGAATCCAAAGTAAAAGTAAGGACTGTCGATGAAATCATAGATCAGTCCTTTGTGTTCAACCACCTCTTCCGAGTTTCCAGGTTTGTGATAACTCCCGAATCCTGGCAATTATATCGAATAAATTACCAAATCTCAGTTATTATACAGAATAAGTTTAGACCGATAGCATGTTCTGGATTCTGTATAGCTACCGTATTCCGGCTATCATACCGAAGTGTTTTAGTATCGAAAGACTACCGAAAACTGGAATAAAAGTCCGGATTGGTGGTAACTACCGAATCCTGAAAATTATACTGAATAAATTACCGAATCCTAATCATGATACCGAGTAATTTTGGACCGATAGCTTATTCGGGATTCTGTGTAACTACCGAATCTCCTTAAATATACTGAACAGTTCTGGCATCAAAAATTACCAAGTTATTTCAGTAAATTCTGTCACCGAATTCGTGATAACTACCGAATATCGGCAATTATACCGAATACCAATCATTACATCGAATAGATTTGTCAAAAACTGTTTACAGGTGTGTTTCCTTCCCCAAAGTTGAACCAGAGGATTGACAGCCTGACGAGGACCCTTGCCAAGAAGGGCCGAAATATGGGGTCGACTAAAAGCAGGAAAGGAAAGTTACTTACTTACTTAAAGTTACTTAAAGTTGTTCAGCACCATCCGGCAGTTGGCCTGCCTGTTCGATGCCCTCTGTTTGTTTGATGAGTTTGTAGTTGGTTGATCTTGTAGCTATTTCGACCATTCAGCCAATGTGTCGAGTCTGTTGTTGTTTTCTTCCCAGAACTTATCAACTCTGTTTTTGAAGTTGTTTATATTTGGTGCCTGGATGGCATATTCTGGCAGGCTATTCCAAGTGTCGACTGCTCGCGTCGAGAAAAAGTTTGCCCGAGCTCTTTTTCTGGCTTCTGGCTTGTATACTTTTTCTGAGTGGCCTCTGGTTCGGCTTGTGGCTGGTTTCCTGAAGAACTTTTCAAACGGCAGATTCTCTATTTTGGATTTCATTTTGAAAATCTGGATGGCGTCTCCTCGCTTACGTCTGTATGCTAAACTCGGCAACTCGAGCGTTTTCAGGCGGTCTTCATATGGCTTCCCTTTTAGGCCTGGCATCATTCTAGTTGCTCTGCGTTGAACCTTCTCCATGGCTGTGCAGTCCCCGATGTAGGATGGCCCCCAGGCGATATTGCCGTATTCGATGATCGGACGAACAAGACTTTTGTACAGCTGGGTGAGGGTCGTCCTGCTGAAGTACTTGAAGGATCGATGGATCAGGGACAGTATCCCATTGGCTTTGTTGACTGCTGCGTTAGTTTGGAGGTGAAATTTGAGTTCATCGTCAATGATGATGCCCAGGTCTTTTTCCTTGTCTTCAACTGGCATAGTGTGTGTTTTGCCCAGCTTGTCTCGAATTGTTAGATGAGGGGGGAGGCTATTTTTTGGTCTTCCAATCCACATTACTTTGCACTTCATGATGTTGAGTTTGAGGCCGAGATTTGAAAGGTTTGCAGTGAAAAGGTTTATATCTCTTTGCAGAGTGTCTACATCGTCTTGGCTGCTGTATGTACGGTAGATCTTTGTGTCGTCTGCATAGATTTTGTGGGGGCTGCTTAGCCCTGTAGTGGCAGAGTTTATATGTAGTAAGAAAAGCGTGGGTCCAAGGGTGCTGCCCTAGATAACACCGCTTTCTACATAACTTCGCTCGGAGAGACTTCCATTGATTCTTGTTTGCTGGGATCGGCTTTTGAGGAAATCCTCTATCCAGATGGTAACGGAGGGTGCCAGGTTGAAAAGTTTGAGCTGGTTTAGTAGCTCTTGGTGAGGGACTGAGTCGAAGGCCTTTTCCACATCAAAGAATACTGTAAGAACAGACTTTCCGCTCTCAATCGCTTCAGTCCAGTCATTCAGAGCTTCTAGAAGTGCAGTCGTGGTACCCTTTCTTGGAAGAAAGCCAAATTGGATAGGGTTGATCAAGTTATTTTCCACCACATGTTCAATAATGCCATCTTTAAGGATTCCCTCCATGAGTTTACAAACCAGGCTTGTCAAGCTGATGGGTCTGTAATTTTCAGGCTTGGCTTTAGAACCTTTCTTGAAGATCGGGGTTACTGTAGCTATCTTCCAATCAGTGGGTAGCTTCCCCTGCTCTAGTGAGAATTGGAATATATGCGAGAGTGGCTCTTTGAGTTGTTCTTTTCCCTCTGTTAGCCATTTGGCATGGATACCATCAGGTCCGGGAGACTTGTCGGGCTTCAGTTTGTTAAGTTGGTTTAGAACATGTGCTGGGGTGATTTTGATCTCCTTCATCTGGGGGCTGTTGTGGGGGCTACTGTGTTGGCTATTGCTGGTGGCTGTTTTGGTTGGTGTGGCTGTCTGGGAGGAGTATACGGAGCTGAAGAGGTCGTTGAGAAGTTGTGCTTTTTCTTTGTCTTCTGACACAGTGCCACCATCCTTGTTGACCAGATCTGGCACTCCTTGGCGAGATGTGATTTTGGAGTTTACATGCTTCCAAAAATTTTTCGGGGCTGTTTTGGCTTCAGATGCTATTTTTTTTTTCCGTTGCTCTTGTTAACTTTCTTGACGAACTTCGGACTGCATTTTTAGCCTCTTTGTATTCCTCATGGTCTGAGATTAAACCAGTCTTCCTCCATTTCTTGAAGTTTCTTGATTTCCTGTTGATGAGTCTTTTCATCTTGGAGTCGAGTCTAGGAAGGGTCTTTGGCACAAGCCTTTTCTTCCATTTTGTTGCAGACTCAATAGACCGTTCTATGACATCCTTCAAGATGGCCATTTTTTCATCTACAGTCTCTGCAACTTTGAGTATTTCCCAGTCAACAGCCTGCATTTCGTCCCTGTACTTCTGGAAGTCCACAGAGGCATATTCCTGTTTGCTGCCTTGTGAGCGTTTGGTTGAGCTTGGTATATTCAGTGTTGTCATAAGACAGCAGTGATCGCTTTTCCCAATGGGGGGCAAGTGCTTTACCTCCAGTATGCTGTCGGGATTTGTTGACAATATCAGGTCCAGTATGTTTTCAGTCTGACCTTCTCTGTATCGTGTTGGTTCAGTTACGTGCTGTGTCAAGAACAGATCTTGTATTAGTTCAACAAAGGGATGGTTTGGGCTTTCTGTTGAGATCCACTTGAGTTCGGGTAGGTTGAAGTCACCTATACAGAGAAGATCTCCTTTTGCACTGACAGTTCGCTGAGAAGGGTATTGATGTCTGTGACTGAGATGGGTTGGCTCGGTGATCTGTAGGCACATATTAGATTTATTGGATCTGCATTTGTGAGAACTGTGATTCCGATGGCTTCAATGGTGTTCGTCTTTGGTAGGTCCAATTTTTGCGTAACTAGGTCGTTTCTAATATGGATGGAGCAGCCTCTCCCATTGTCTTCTAGGCAAGAGAAAAGCAGGAAAGAATACTAAAACCAGGAAGGGCAAACTAAAACGATGGAAGAATTACCAGGAATCGAGGATCCGAAAAACTGGCAAGACTTTCCTCTGTTTAGTATCCCTTGAGGGGTCGGAAACTTATATTTGTAACAGTTCACCTTTTCCTCCTTTTAGTATTCTAAAAAACTGGCACGCTGTGCCGTGCTTTTCCTCAGTTTCGTTTTCTCGCGAGGGGTCGGCAACTTACATTTGTAAAAGTTCACCTTTTTGACCTTTTAGTACCTTGTCGGTAGGTGATCATGAGTCCAGCGAGGGGTCGGCAACTAAGATTTTCAAGTCCACCATTTCTTTCCTAGTTTTAGTAGCTTGTCACGGAGAGTACCAAAACGAGGAAAGAAAATTTGTAAGAGTTCGACCCTCACGGGATACTAAACAGAGGAAAGGCTTGCCAGTTTTTTCGAATACTAAAAGGAGGAAAAGGTGATCTTTAACAAATGGTAGTTCCCGACCCCTCACGGGACACTAAACAGAGGAAAGGCTTGCCAGTTTTTCAAATCCTCGATTCTCGGTCATTCTTTCCTCGTTTTACTTTGCCCTTCCTGGTTTTAGTATTCTTTCCTGCTTTTCTCTTGCCTTTCCTTTCCTGCTTTTAGTCGATCCCCCGAAATATCGCTGATGAAGAATCGTAGCTGACGTATCCGTTGAAAACATTGTTTGAATAAATGTTTCAAAGTCAGCTTGGGCTCAAAGAATATTTATAAACAAAGAACAAGAAAGAATTTAATATACTCGATGCATGTCAGGATGATGATCTCAATTTTAAAAAGAATAAAACACACAAGAATACACAAAAGAAAATCTACTCTAACTTAGGGCTTATCCTACGAAATAAAAAGGTTTTTCCACTCGTGATCAGTAATTTGGCTATATGTTTATATTCGTTTCTCCACTGCTGTTAGGGTCACCAATTTGGTAACGACATGAAATTTCCGAATTTCTCGTCTATAGGGAGATTTTTTTTTGTCCGATTTGGTGAGAAGTCTCGAAAAAGTTGCAGTAAAGAGGATATGAGGTAGGGCGATTGAATTATTGATTGCCGCGAAGACGGGACGTTGAAAATGTAGCTTATTGAATGAATGAACAAATGAAAAAATGTTTTGCCCATCAAAATTGGCCCATGAGGACCTAGATGGAGTTAAAAAAAAAGAACAAAAAAAGAACGACAACACGATACAATATTAGCCCTCAAAACACAAAAACAATGTAAGAGAATACGAACATGAACACGTCAATGAGTCATATAAACCGTGCGAGCTGTTTTAAAATGATTTCAAACTTATTCATTCCTGCCTAAACCGCACTCACAGGGTCGGCAAGACGGTACCCCGATGAAAACTTTATCTCAAAATAATACTATGAATTAGTACGAAAAAGTAGCATGCAGTACTAATGATGCTACTACGTGCTTCTACTTCAAGGGTACCGTGTTACTGCATACTACTATATGCTACTATTCGCAAGACTGGATGCTACTATGGCAAGACAGAATGCTACTGGATACTACTACATAAGATTGGACCAGTCTGAGGCACATTAAATGATAGTATTATTTGCTATTACATAGAATTACATGCAACTTTTTCGTACTACTACCATACTACTACGCAGGCTACAAATTTTTCATCGGGACCTTTTACAGATTTTTTTATTCTTTGCACATGGGGGTAGGCTTAATAGATACTTCAAGTAACCTATTCATCCTTACAAATAAACTAATGTTAGGTTTGTGTCCCATAATTTACCAAGAGTGGTTGCAGAATCATTCCAGTTTATTAACGAGACAATGAACGCAAATCATTGAGTCGCGACTTGAACATATTTACAAAAGACCCCGGGGCCAGCGATCGGCCTCTGGCCAGATCGCTTGCCGATCCGCGACTGAACAAACCGGAATGAATTACACTGACTAGTCAAGTCGACAATAATGAGTCACAACGTCGAGCGCAAGGGGTTAGTGCCTTCTACAAATCGCAAGAAAGACAAAAGTTGTGCTAGGCACAACAACTAACATTTGGTAAGGCGGACATAACTGCACGACAGTGAATCCAAGATTCCAGGAGTCCGCTAACCCGGCCCAAGACAATCCAATCTCTTTACTAAAATTAACTACATAGCCTCGGTGACAAGTAAAGGAGAAATTCTGCTTTCCGAAATTCAACAGCTCGTCTTCCCTGCGGACCGATCTTACTTGAAGAAAGTTGGTTTAGCATAATTCTACTCTCTAAATGCTTTAGTGTAGTCGTATTGATTTAGTTTCGCTTAGGATTTCAAAAGCGGGCAACTTTCGCGGCAAAGCGCTGACGGAAGGATAAATCACATTGTCCAGGATTATCTGACGCTACTTTACAATTAAAAAACAAGGTACAGGAAATAATTCCTTTTCTGCATGTCAAGGCTTACAAACATACCTAAGCTAGAGAAATTGCCGTAAAGCACTTCTTCTGCTTCTCAGTGGTAGCCTAACGAGATTTTAGATTTAACGAGGACTAACAATTGGGCAAAGAAAATAATTCCTCTTCTGCTTGCCAAGGCTAACAAACATACTTAAGCTCTAGAAAGTGCACAGACTGGCGTATTCTTCCAATTCTTAGTGGCAAATCTTCGTTTCGTTCCGCTAGCTGCAGTGCCTTAGGGCTTTGTCATTCGCCAGTCACCATCACTTCTTCAGAACTAAGACAGCGTGACTAACTACAGCAAGAAGAAATTCTCGTTCTGCGGTAATCTCTTTCCGCGGTCTAAATGTTTAAGACAGAACCCTATTAGTGGGTTCAAGCTAGGACATTAAAGACTGGAAAAATATCCGGAAGTTTAAATGGCTTGGCTGTAAAATGTCCCCTTGCAAAACTGGAGGCCAATAGCGCTATTGTGCTGCGACTATAGAATATGCATGAAAATCTTAGCAAAGAGATTAGAAGGGACTCTGGAAGACATACTTGGAAACTACCAACACGGTGGAATTAAGGGCAGGAAAGCGCAACACATACTGAGCGTAATAAGGGACTTGATTCAGAGAAGAGACGAAGATCTGCTTAGAAATCCAAATCTGTGGAAACTGGTGGCCCTGATAAGTGTTGATATAGTTAAGGCATATGACTCTGTTCTCCGAGAATTGTTGTGGATGTTAATGAAGAAGAAATTCGAATTCTCTGCAGAGGTAGTGTCTATGTTTGCTAATATGTACAGGAAGCCAAGAGCAGTTGTTAAGATTAATAGTTCATTAACAAGAAGTGTGAACATGGAAAAAGGCCTGAAGCAAGGTGACCCAATTGCCCCAGTTTTGTTTGAATTGTATGTAGACCCCCTGTTCAAGTATGTTGACGAAAGGATCACAGGCCTGTTCCTAGGCGATCAGATATATCTGAAGTCCATGGCCTTTTTAGATGACGGGACATTTATTGCTGGAGGAACGGAAGACATCAAGAACGTCAGTGAAGCTCTAGAGTGGTATGAGAAAAATTTTCACATAAAAATCCACCGAAAAAAGAGCAATATTTTACCGCTGGGAAACCGTCAAGATTACTCGGAGGCTCTTAGTGAGACTTGGATACAAGAAGCAAGTAAAGCCAAAATACTCGGAGTGAATTTTGTAAGTGAGATGAACGGAGAGATACACTGGGAAGAAACTATCCGAAAGTTCGAGGGAGTGTTGAGTGGTCAAGAGGGTGGTGTTATCAGGGCGATTTTTGAAAGAGTTGATTTTGTAAATATATATTGCATGCCGGTTTTGTTCTATGCTGGGCCGGTTTTTATACTAGAGGAGAAGCATGCAAAGAGAGTTGAAAGAAGTGTTTGGCGTTTTGTGTGGAAAGGAAAGTTGGAAAAATTAAGCATGAAGATGTTGTACGTACCCAGAACACAAGGAGGATTGGGAGTGATAGATTTCAGATGCGTTTGTGAGTCATTGAATATAAGAAATGTGTGTGAGTTAGTGACCAGGCAAGAGTGCACTACAGTCCTGCTACGAGGATGGGTATTACCTGTAATAAATGAAGACGATGATGAACGGGTAAAGGAAAAACTTAAAACGGTACCAAAGGAAATCCAAAAAGCAGCTTTGACACTGCGGGACCTCAAGAATTCGGGAATTTTTAAGGATGATATTGATAACAAGGAAAGGAAAAAATTGGTGGATTCATTTTTAAAAGGTAAAAGTGAGACCGAGATTGATTTCCAAGCAAAACGGAATGAACCATTTGTGAATTATGAAAAAGCATTTGAAAACTGGAATGCATCAAAAAACCGCCCCCAAGAAAAAGAAACCATGTTTATGGTAATTCATGGGATTTTACCGTACAGAAACCGGGTAAGCCGTTTCTTGAGTAGCGAAAATCCGCTATGTCAGCTGTGCAAGATTGAGGTAGTTGACGGTATGAAGCACGAGTTCCTGGAGTGCCAGTTTAATGGTGAAATTTTTAAAAATATTTTTGAAATTTTTAAAAGGGAGGGTGTAAAAATTGAAAGTTTAGAAGAAAAGAAAATGGCTCTGAAATTGTGTTTTGAAATTGGTGCTGCAAAAGAGAAAGAACAGGCTATGGTCTTCTTGATGACTGCAGTCTGTGTCCACGTGTGGAAAATGAGGAAGAAAGGTAAAAGTATAAATTTCCCGAGGTTCTACAGTTGGATCCACAGTATGGTTGAAATAAATTCGCAGAGTGAGTTATGGAATAGATCCGTGGATGTGGGATGGTTGAATGATGCGTTAAAAATTTTATGATTGAAGTGTAGGTAACCGGTATTTTTTTAAAATTATATAATAAAAATTCAAATTTTGGTTGGTTTTGTTGTTTTTGTTTTGGGCAGTCAAAGTTTCAACCTGATATTTTTTAAGGAACTGAAGTGTTATTTAGAATCTCCTTGCTAGTGTTCCTTTGTTGTAAAGGAAGGAGATTTTAAATCGGGAGTTTGGTTGTTGGTTTTTGGTTGTTTTTTTGTAGGTGAGTGAAGGAATAAGTTTTAAGGTTTTTTGTTGTTTTTTCATTGAAGTATTTTTTTGCCACTGTAAGAGAGATTCTCTAAGGACGGTAGAGCATCTTGAAACAGGTAGTGCGTGATTTTAAAATTTTTGTTTTTTTGTGGTTGTTTATTCCTGATCGAACCTATAAAATTTGACTGCTTGATTCGAATTGGAAAAAATTGTACATATTTTGGGTTTTTGCCAGGTTTTAAAAATATGAGTAGATTAATGGTAAAGAAGAAAATATATTTAATGGTTGTAAAATATGGTAGATAAAATTCAATATTGTTAGAAAAAATGAAAAAAGGGTAGATTTAGGTTGTAGGTTTAGATTTTATAGAGAAAGGGTTTTTGAATGAGAGAGTGAGTTTTGATGAGAATATTTAATATAAAAATTAAAATTTTGAAAGGAGAAGTTAAAATTTAGAGTTGATAAATTACAAAGATAATAGGTTTAAGATGAAAGTGTAGGTGACGTTAAAGTAGGGTAAATTTTTACGTAAATTTTGTAGTAACGTCACTGAGTTGGAGGTGGAGACGTAGCCACTTGTTTTGGTTCAATCCAAAGCAAGAAAAAATGAAAACGAAGCTACGCGGGAATAAAAAATAATAAAAAAAAAAAAAAAAAAAAAAAAAAAAGTCCCCATGCCGAAACATGCCCAAGCACAGATTTAGTAGTTCGCCCAGTTCTTCAGGGGCATGATTCAGGTACAAACAACGAGGTATTTCATTGCAGATGTAGGGCCAGTCTTATGCAAGAAAAAAAAAAATGGATTTGGGATCGTTGCTCACGATATGTACCCTCTTATAAACCGTTCTGTGTTATCACTGACAATTCTAGGTGGTTTAAAGCACAAATTAAAACAGATACAGTTTCCTGCTTAGCTCTTCGAGGATTGTGAAAGACTAAACAAGACCAAAGGTTCCGATGGGATCCCAATGTAATATTCGATACAGACAATTGGCTTTTGTCTTAGTGTAACCAAGGTGTACTTTCACCAAGGGAGTTCACGACACCTTGGTTTCTATAAGTTTAATTCCGCCAGGTAACAACAGGTTCCTGGCGATGAATAACCTGAGCCATTCAAGTTTGAATTGGGGCGAAATTTAATACAATGCTGGGCAGTCTGTTTTTTAGTGGGACCGGTGAACGGTCGTTGCTGGAGATGTTAAAAGTTAAGTGTTGAGTTTTATTTATTACCTGCTATCTATCGCCATTGTATTGAAAATGTAAATACACGAATATGTTTTTCTACAATTGACCAACGAGGTAGAGTTTAGTGGGTGTTTTTATTTTGGTTTTGTTAAGCATGGTCCACACCGCTCGGGGACCATGTCGTAACAGATAACTTTCCGTAACAGACGTAGTAAAATTAACGCTTAGTAACAGCAAATTAACGCTATATAACAGTGGTCGCAGCGAGGGATATTGAACCCCAAATTTTTTTCTTGAATATGGATTGTTGAAATATTTTGTTTTGTCTACGGGAGGGAATTACGGGATGTCTTGCCTCGTTGATTAGTTGTTGGAGAACTATTTGTTAGGCCTATTATTAATTTGTTCCTTTACAGTTGGTTTTCAAAATGTCTAGTGATGAGGGTGACACGAAAGACGACGTGAGAGTTAAGTTAAATGCCGATAATTCGAGTCTCGTACTGAAATTGTTGGGTTCGCTTCCTGATTATGGAGGGAAGACGGACGTATCGGAATTTTTGAAAAAGGTGGACATTTTGACGAAAATTGTGGATTGGTCGCTGTTGAAAGAGTACTTAGGTCTAAAGCTCAGTGGCGATGCATTTTCATTTTTTGTAGCTACAAAGGATTGCGACTTTGACTCGTTCAAAGAAGGGTTCGAGACCCGCTTTGCATGTACGACTCATCGAAGGAAATTAAAATACGGGCAAATCGCGTTGGAAGCCGGCCAATCATTACTCGCGTATTGCGGCCTTGTAAAAGAAGCATGCGTCGAACGTTTTGGTGAGGATGTGAATGACAGCGTAGTAATTCACGAGATCCGAAATGGTTTACCCGATAAGTACGCGAAACTCCTGTATGAAAAGTCGCCCGCTAAATTGGAAAAGTGCATCGGGATTTTGGCAAATGCTGAAGAGGTGGAAGCAGCTATGCGTATGCGGTCGTTGGTAAAGGCAGCAGGTGCGTCTAATAACGTTTCGGCTAGTCGTGGTGATTCGCACGTTCAAAATTATCGAGGCGGTTATTCACGCGGTCGCAAGCATAATGTTTCTGTTGCCAATGGTTCGAGACCGGCACAAAACAAGTACTCAAAAGATGGAAAGCCGATTTGCAATCGCTGTTCCAAAGTGGGACATATCGCCGTCAAATGTCGCGTTCATTTAAACTCGTCCGGTCGCCAGTAAAAGCAGGTGCTCGCGACCCGTCGGTTAAAAATTTTGCCTGCAGCCAAACGTGTAAATGAGGTTTATACCGGAAATTGGCAAGATCTGCCAATGATTAAATGTTTTGTCGCGAAGGATCGAAGCATTTTTTCACTTTTTGATTCCGGTGCGGCGAAATCTCTGATTAGGTCTAGTGTTTTTAGGAAACTAGATCAGTCGTGTGTGGTGGAACAAGAGAAGGAGGAGGGGGCTTTTAGGTCTATAACAGGCAATTCGCTAAGATATAGTAGTCGCGCTGTTATTAGTCTGATGTTGAATGGAAGATGTGCTACATTTGAAGTTTATGTTTGTGATGAGTTGCCGTACCCTCTCGTAATTGGTTTCTCCGATATGAAGCGTAATAAGTTGATGTTTGACGCGGAATTTTGTGAGGTTTTCTTCAAAGACAGATTGTCTAAAGACTCACGAGATTGTAATGTTGTGGCTGTAGAGGCAAAAGTTGAGGCGAAGAAATCTGAATTAGGTTCGAATCCTAACGTCAGTGCTGGATTTCATTCCGCTCCGGAAAATGCCAGTTCCGTAGAGCCACCGATTTTGACAGACGCGACCGTTTTCGAGGCTTGTAGCGAGCCTATACCGGTTACTGATCGAGTTGTTGTTATCATATCAAACCGTGTTACCGTTAACCCTTCGTCAATTTCCCGCATAGATATTTGTTTGAAAACGAAGAAAGCTACACCTACGTTAGGCTATTTTCCTGGGAAACAGTATAAAGGTTTAGATATTGAAGATCAAGTTGTTGAGGTTTCCACGAGTGGTCGTTTCTGCTTACTCGTTACCAACACATCAGATCAACCTGTTTCTCTTCGTAAATCAGAGATAGGCTACTTAGTCCCGCTATGCGAGTCAGACATTCATTCTGATGAATACCTTGGTTACATTAGCCAGATCCAGTCTTCGCTAGACTCTTTGAATACTTTTTACTATTGAAGTTTAGAAACAGATTAAGGCAAAAGAGCTAATCATCTGAGAAAACCAAGTTCAGATATGGATTCAGCATGTGTGTTAAACACATCTATTTTGACGAAACTGATCGAAACTTCCTGCCTTATACGTGTGCCAAATTTCCGGTTTCGGCCGACATCCGGGCGAACGACTTGTCCCGTGTCCGGGTAGAAAATGATTTTCCCATAATTGTTCAGCATATCTTGGTACCCAAAGATCAAACATCTGATCAACTTCAAATAAACTTTCACTTTTAATAAGTTTTACGGTTTTGGCCGGATTCCGGGCGAACTACTTGTCCGGCGCGAAAATGGTTTTCTAATCGTGTTCAGCATCTCATCTTACCCTTAAAGGACACCTGAATAATGAAACCATACTTGAACACACCATGGAGAATGCATTTACAGACATGGCCACGGAGAGCATTCTTCTCCTGAGGGTGACGTTTTCAAAATAGGGATGTTGGTTTCTGGAGGTTTGCACATGCAGACTCTAAAACAAAAAGGCGCAATTCATTCAAATCTTGTACAGCGCTGGCCGGATCGTATTGGAATTTGTTCTAGATATACGTTTGGGCTTAACTGGTTAAAAAATATTCCTGAAGAAGGGTTGATTGGAGACATTTGTTCATTTCTAAAATTGTTCGGTACTGAAATAAGAACAGATGCAAAACGGAGCAAACTATAGCTTGAAAACACTATTGCATATTTGGATTGGGTTTTCTGCAGGCAATGTTAACGGAAGTCATACAGATAGGGATGATACTTGGTACTCTTCATTCAGGTGTCCTTTAAATAGACTATTTCATTAGCTGTTTAGAAATATTTTGTTCGCCACTTAACTTAATTTGACCCCCCCCCCCACTCCTAAATATAGGGCTACAGAGCCCATCTACGTACTCGATCTTTCCCTTGACATAAATGATCCTTACATGAAGTTTCATAAAATATCTCATTTCGAGAGTTAACGTGCTTACAGACCGACGGACAACTTTTGCGATGTCATGGGTATCCCTCCACTTACGTTTTGGGATCCCAAAGACGACCCGCTAGTGTTGGGCGATATTTGGATTTTTCGATATATCGATATATCGATATTTTCACTTTCGATATTCGATAATCGATATATCGATATCGATATTTCTTTAGTCTGTTTCGCTATGGGATACGTTTCGTTTCGCCAAAATTTCCTGACGAAATTGTCGTTAAATAGCATCTTGCATCATCCCAAGCTCCAAGTAAATTAGAACTGATTTACGGAAAACATTTTGCTCCAATTTCGGATATATATATGTAGGTTATGATGGATTATTTACAATAATTATGAATGAAAAAATATCGTTTTCGATATCGATATTTATGTTTCAATATTCGATATCGATATTTGGTCCGATATATCGATATATCGTTATCGATATCGAATATCGCCCAACACTACGACCCGCGGCCTCCTTGGTACTGGTAACACGGAACATTGCCGGAAGATGGATCTACGACCATTATGGCGTAAGCTTGGTTAAGGCGAGTCAGGCAAGAGAGCCAGGTCTTCGGCAAAAGTCAGCATCCGAGCGGACGCGTTCTTCGAACTTGAGCCCAAATCCAAGACGGGAGGCAGTCTATAGAATTCTTGATGTATATTACAAAGTATAAGGCGTAAACAAAACGCTGTAATATGTTGATGAAAGACCCAGTACCACAACCACCCTCCCTTAGTTACGCGCCGCTTTGAACGCTAAGGTTCACGCTACTAGCCCAGCAATCACCCTACCACCAACCTTCACGAGAAAAGAGATTTTCATTCCGAATTCTCTCATACGAACAACTAACATTCACAAGTAACAGGTAAAGCGGAACAAGTTTTTTCACGCTGACGGAATGGAACAAAATGTGACATCATGACAAAAGTTCTTGTGACTGGACAAGGTCACAAGCCTTGCGAAAGTCTACCAAAGAACAGGGCGTATGCTTGCTGATAGAAAGGATTGAAAGCTGAATTACAAGTCGACTTTCGTGATTACACAACCAAATATGCAATTATTGCGAACAAAAATATTTACATTATCTGGTCAGTCATGTCAAATCAGTCATGGTTCGTTACAAGTCTTACAAATTCTGGAATTGATTTTTTTTTGGCCGTGTCTGCCGTCTTTCGTAGATATTATAAAGTTTGGGTACCTCAGAACTTGCCACTCGTTCCAGTCAATTTCTGACATTTTCTTAGGGGTAAGGGAGAATTCGGGAGTGGAGAGGGTGAGATGCCATGGCTGAACCGAAGTCGGTGCTCCGTCGGTTTCGGCACTCCTGTGGTGTTTTGAAGTCAAATGTTTAAATAAAGTATGGTACACAATTTTCGGTACACTGTGAATAATCAGCCCGCTTCTGTATTCTAAGCTGGAGTTAAGAAACTCGTGTTATTTTTTAATAGCATTTATGTAAATGCTTAATAGCAGTTACAGCTTAATAGCATTTACAACTGCTAGCTGCAGATGGTCAACATAACTGGTTGATTTTTACATATAATAAAAGATACGAATAAAATAAGGCACATAAGATAAATACTTTTCGGCTGAGTTTATGGGGGGTTGAATAAGTCGTGGCTTGTTAGTGCACTGTCAGAAGTTTCATAACAGATAGCGTATAACACTTTCAAGAATAACACCTTTTCACTTAGAAATAAAGTGTCATGACCAATTAAGTTTGCACTATTTCGCGCCTAGATCTCCAACAATACCTTCAATTGGTAAAAAAAATACTAACGGGAACGAAAGAAACATAACAGATAACATCCCAAAGTGTTATCTGTTGAAACCGTGCATCCTTCCGTTGTCGTTATGTAACTTCTGACAGTGTAGTATTTTTACCTATTGAAGGTGTTGTTGGAGATCTAGGCACGAAATAGTATAAACTGAATTAGTCATAACACTTTAGTTCTAAGTGAAAAGGTGTTATTCTTGAAATTCTTATGCGCAATCTGTTATGAAACTTCTGACAGTGTGGTAGTGATTCTTTTCCTTATATTTGGGGAAAATCCGGGTAAACCCAAGAATTTTTTGTTCGGCGATTATGCTTGAGAAACTAGAGATTTTTCATAAAACCGGTGATTTTAATACAAAACGAGAAATTTAAAAAGATGGACAGTCGTTAGTTAATCCAAGTATATGTTTTGTACGGTCTAAGTGAAGTCTTAGTCTAAATTTGTTCAGTTCAAGAAGGAGTCAAAATCAAATGCCTACATTTCATTAAGCATCTACTGCTCAGAATGTTCCAAAGATGATATTTGCCCAACAAAAAGCAGATTGCTAAATTTGTGTGATTTTTGTTGCAAATAAATGACCAAATTTCCCCCAGAATCACCAGACTCCGCCCTTTAACCGGCTGGTGCAGCTTCGCTAATTTTTTCTTCTTTTGGTGATTTATTTTTAAGAAACTTTGGTTTTTTGTTAAGGCATGGTAACCCTCGTCTGAGAGCCTTGAAAACAGAATGACTCTTTGAGGCTTTATGCTTGAACCTTTTGCCATTTCTAAGTTTAAACAGACCCTGGATGCCATGATTCAATAAAAAGCATAGCTTCCCGTGTCAGCACGATTATTCATTTGTTCAGCTGCTGGCAAAATCAAGTCGTTCATACACTAAGAAATGCTGGCACTCGCTCGCGTGATTCGGAAAGAAAACAGGTCAGCATACTTGCGCGCCCATTGGACAGAAAATAAAATATCTTGCCGTTTACTACTTCTTGATGATTCGTTTCGGTCAAGAAAGTTCTATAATAGAATTTCTTGGAATGTCGGCAGTGTTTTCACGCATCTGCTGAGCTACCGAGGAATCTTCGTTGTGGCTTCGGCCAAAGAGCCATATGACGATGGTCATATCTGTCCGTGTGTCGGTCTGCCCGGATTTGCTAGTTTTGGCACTTCCACGTAAGCCAGGACGAGAAAACTTGCCACGCGTATAAATGACAAGACCTCATGCTCAACGAACCATTCCCTTCCCGGATCCGATCCTCCGTGTGGGAGTAGAGGGAGGGGAATGCGGAATTCTGTGACCAGCGTAAGTTGCAAATGGGTCATCCGATCCCAAGTGAAACTCGATGGAAAGTAAGAACAGATGCCAGAGATCGTCGACAAACATGCATGAACAACACTCGACCATGGTGGAGGGGGGGGGGAGAAATTTCTTATCTTGCACAGGAACCAATAAGTTATAGGCAGGGGCGTCGCGAGTCTTTCTTGTTTGGGGGGGGGGGGGCGCACCTGGTAAAATAGACCGAATCAGTACCTGATTTTTACTGAATTTATTAAACAAAATTGCAAAAACTGCGATCCCAAGATTACCTATTCAACCCAGAGTTGTCTGGCGAAACGAAAGGGGCGATCCAGGGTATAGTGGATACCAAGTACATTTATTCGGAACTTATAGCAAACAAAAGTAGGCTAGTTTTCACGTGAAGAGACATGCTTATTCCTGAAGTACTGAAATCCTAAGAAGTAAAATAAGTACGCAAGCACTCAGACGTGGAGTGTAAAGTAAATTTCTATCACATTTTATATACAAACATTCTCATCCCCAATAACCAAACAAGTATTAAAATAACCTAATTTGTAATCATCCCGCTTTAAAAGCTTTAAATGTAAACAAACCGCCAGTATAAATCCAAAGAAATGTTGAAGATCTTGCACGAATAGCGTTAGCCCGAACACTGAATGGTCTGCCAGCCAGTCCCACAAGTGAAATAAACCAAATTGTAGCAGTCTAGTGCCCCCTATGTAACAATTCATTAAGAATGGCGTAGCATCGATCATATGACAAAACAGTCAAGTTTCCGACAGTTCATTAAAAATTAAAGTACGTCGCGTCGTCTTATTTGTTGATGTTACACCAAATAATCATCTATAGAAATATCTCCCCAAATATACAAGAGTTGGACTTGAGACCTGTCATAGACGAACTTAACTCATGGGAAATCCGAGTCCAGCTGCCCATGAACGGGAGGGGGGGGGGGGGGGTCTGGGACCATCAGAATGCGTATAACACATTTTTTCTCAAGTATACCCGCTTAGAGTTTGATTCCAGTCACGGGTCAAAAACTTTTTCATGGGCCATTTGGGCCCACTTGCCCATGAACGGGGAGGGTGTGGGGTGGTTCAACTCTCCCGAAACCTCTACGATCCAAACGCACAAAGGAATTTCATCGCCTTATCTCCAGTTCTTGTGTCTTAAAAACATTGAAAAATGGGCAACCTGGGCCCTATTGCCCCTCAACCAAGTGGGGGTGGGGTTTGGGACCCTCAAAAAGTAAAAAGAGACCCCAATGCTAACAATCTTACCATGTATCAACTTGAAACCTGTTGATTCCTATCACGGGTAACAAACATTACTCCTTGGCAATCTGGGCCCAATTGCCCATGAACGGGGTGGGTGGGGGAGGTGCAACTCTCAAAGCAATTTCCCAGCCCCAGGATATAAACGTCCGAGGAATTTCATCGTCCTATGTCCAATTCTGGTCAAGTTATGAACATTATTTACTGGGCAATCTCGGCCTATTTGCACTTGAACCGGGTTGGGGCTGGGACCCCCAAAAGGCACAACTAGGCCCAATAACCACAGGTGTACCAAGTTTCAACTTGATACTTGCACTGGTCCACGAGTTATGAGCTCCACAACATACGGTGAAAACCGGAAACCGAAAGCCGAAAGCTGCTACAGCGCTCGCAAGAGTGGATTGCTCCAAGGAACACTCCACTAAAAATGAACAGCAACCAGCTGAGGCAACCGGAACGGTAAAGAACAAGAGATAAATATATGCCACTTACCGAACTCAGTAACTGGGTTAAAGCAAATTATGAATTCGTAGTATGCCGAAAAATTAACTTTAAAAAATAAGGAACAGATCGAGAGCGGTATTACAACCAAATTTCGTAATGGAATAAAACTCTTGCTAGAACCACCTAAAATAACAAAATTTGGCAAGTCTAGTAATAGAGACGGCCTAAAGAAAAGTCCTTCGGTTGAGAATGAGACCAAATAAACAGGTTATATCACCGAATTTTCGCAAGGTCGGACCGAATGCGGCGAAATCGATGCTGACTGAACAAAACTTGGATGAATTATCGAATTCTGTCATGAATCAGAACCAAATGAATCTGATTAATGACCGATTATGAAATGAACTGACAGAATTACCAAATTCGATAAAGAATGAGACCAAATGAACAGGGCAAATCACCGAATTTACGCAAGGACGAACCGAATCCGGCGAAATCGATGCGGAAACAGAATTTGGATGAATTATCCAATAGGCTCCAAAGGCTCCAATAGGCTCCGTTCTACTCCACCGAGAGACATGCCTTACAGTTCGTTCAATCAATCAATTAATATTTACAAAATATATTTAACAGACCATAGATATATAGTGAGATAAAATTTTATGTTTTATCATGTTGTCCTTTGTCCTTGTTTTTGTGCCAGTAAAATATTTGGGGCTGATGACTTGGTGTGTGAAGGTGTATTTGATTAAGGATATTCTATTTTTTACTTTAAGTGTTTACAGATGTTTATTACTTTAAATTTAGTAGTTCAAAGAAAATGTAATTACAAAATTATTTCAGAAATTTAAATGAGAGAAGGAAATCCAAATAATATGGGGGAAGAATAGTAAGTAAAATATGAGTTTATTTTCATAAATTAGATGACGTGAATAGTTAAAAGTTGGTAAAAATAGATTAAAATTAACGTAAATAAGGGATGGAAGAGTAGCCACGTACAATATGATTTCTTAGTTATTTTAAATGATATAAAAACAAGTTAATTAAAAAAGATGCTAAGGAAAAAAAAAAAAAAAAAGAGACCATAGATTAGTTAAGACACTTTAGTCTACACTGTCAGAAGTTTCATAACAGATAGCGTATAACACTTAACAGGAGGCGTATAAGCTTATATTTTTTTCAAGAATAACACCTTTTGGTAAAAATACTAACGGGAACGAAAGAAACATAACAGATAACATCCCAAAGTGTTATCAGTTGAAACCGCGCATCCTTCTGTTGTCGTTATGTAACTTCTGGAAATGTAGTATTTTTACCTATTGAAGGTGTTGTTGGAGATCTAGGCACGAAGTAGTATAAACTTAATTGGTCATAACACTTTATTTCTAAGTGAAAAGGTGTTATTCTTGAAAGTGTTACGCGCAATCTGTTACCAAACTTCTGACAGTGTAGTTTTTTAATGATATGAAAATAAGTTAATTAAAAAAGATGCTACGGGAAAAAAAAAAAAAAAGAGACCATAGATTAATTAAGACACTTTAATCTACCAGTTGGAAAAATTGGGCTGATGAATCAGCAGTATACGGTAAAAACCGATTGCCAGTGTTCCTCTCGGAAGGACACACAGACGACGGGAGGGAACAATTTTGAAAATGTAGCTTCACCCTTTTGAAATCCAGAACCTTGGGTCGTGCCAACATCAAATTTATAGCATGGGAAAAATTCACAAAGGACCCGGATTTTTTATTAGATCCCCCTCCTTACCCATCCCCCACAGCCGTATGTAACAGTAAATTGGACATTGGGTCCCAGTTTAGTCCTTTTTTGCAGCATAGCGGGCATCTCATTATGGGGAGAGTTAACAACATTAAATTCACTTGTCTGAATTTTAGGAGGATGGAACATAAAGAGAAGAGCCTTCCGACATACTTCGTATGAAACAAGCCTGTTCGAGACGAACCTGACGGGCAGAAGTGATGTTGGTCTTTTGAGTTTTTTTGTTGTCATGGCTAGTTGGTTTCTTAAACGTATCTACATGTATCTGTATCTACATGCATCTACATCGCTTTTTGTTTCTGTCTTCTACTCTTTGAGTTCACACTCCGCTCCTACCTTTTCCGTCGGGAATGAAACAAATCACTATATAATTTTAACAACAACGGAACGAGACTTCGAAGACAAGAATTAAATTGAAAGTAAACCGCAAAAATCCGCAGTGATGCGAGTAAGTTTTCTTAACAGTGAACTGCCACCCCCTGAAAGTACTGCTATTCCAATTGTAAATAAGATAAAAGTTTAAGGTGTTGTTTTTAATTCTAAATTTAACTGGGATGACCATGTTTACGAAATGACGAGAAAAGCACTTTTTCTGTTAGAAATCTCGTTACTCTCCGTCGTTTCGGTTTTAATAGCGAATCATTACTAAATTTTTATAAATTGTCCATAAGGTCTATTGTCGAATGTGCGTGTCGTGCTTTGCACGCAGGGTTGACCCAAGAGCAGTCCAAAGAGTTGGAGAGCGTGCAAAAGCGGGCCGTAAAAATTATATTGGGTCAGGAACAGTCCGATTACGACCAAAGTCTCGAAAAGCTCCAACTCCAAAGACTGTCTTGCAGACTGTCCAGGGGTTGTGGTAAATAAGTATTTATGTCGGGGAAGCACCGAAACCTTCTGCAACCTGAGGCACCGCAGCCAAAATATGCGACAAGGTACAAAAAAAAGTTTGTGCCTTGCAAAGCGTATGCGTATTCGCGATACAGGCGCTCGTTCAGGCAGTATTTTGTACGTTGTATGAACATGTAGGCAGTAGCAGAGAATGACAAATCGCAATTAAATCGCCAATTAACATGACTATGTAATAAAAGTTGTATATTTATTTATTTATAGCTGTGCATCTATCTGTAAAGATAAAATACAGCTGATAAACGTTATCTTGTCTAACAATGAAATTTTGCAGTCGCAAGTATATTCGCAATATATGTGATTTCTGTTTCTTCTATACCTGACAGCATACATACTGAAATTAAGAGTTACACTAGCAGTGCACACCAAAAATTTTACACAGCTCTAGGTTTCTTTCGCCACATGGATCCCAGCCAGACAAGAAAATGACTCAGGAATGAAAAGAAGACCCTTAAATTGGCGCCAACTTTAATTTCGGTATTTCAAACGAGGAAAGAATGGACAAAGAATTAAGCCGATAGGGTCCTTGGAGCCAAAGTGCTTAAGTATTCTAAGAAGAAGAAACAGCTACACGTGTCTTGCGGTATGGTTTATGTACGAAGACTACAGGACTCCAAGCGTCTTTTTCGTTTAGCACTTAATCAGTCCATCCATTCAAACAGACCTCGCACTATTTACTATTTATGTTTCAATGTTCAAAGACGTTTGAAAACAGTGAAACTAGTCCGTTTGATAATTACTTCAGACGATGTTCTTCACTCTTGGTCTGTTGTCTCTGCTTTTAACAAATTATCCGCGGCGTTGGCTGTTTTAAGCCTATTCCCAGGCCCATTGACGTCTAGCAAAAAATTGGGGAAATTGAGATAACCTGGGTTTTACGCATGAATAGATACGCAAACACTCTGCTGGGCCATAACGAACATGGAAAAAAGTAAATCCTGGCAAGTGCAAAGATTAGCGAGTTGTCATTAGCGGGTATGAAGCTCAGGTACTTAGGGTATGGTTCCAACTCCGGAATAACTTTCTCCCATTACGGTACAGAAAGTGTCTGATAGGAGAAAACAGGACTGTGAGGAGAATTACAATTGCCCACTTTGTTGCACTGGGCAAGATACCATTGACCACCTTCTAGGAAAGTGCCAAGAGCTTCCTTCATTGAGTTTAGTTGGGATGGCTGGCGGTGTTTTCTTCCCTGGTATCTTAAAGACGACAAATAAAAGTGTAATTCCTGAGGTCGTTTTCTATTGTTTTGAATGCAATCAAAACAAGAAAATATTTTGTGTTTTCATTTTTAGTGGGATAAATTGTTGTTGGCTCTTCCAATAAATTATTGTTATTAGTAGGTTAAGTCTTGAAGGGATCGTTCGCACGTTGTTAGATCGTTGTGCACGTTAGGGGTCGTTAGCACGATAACTCTTGAAGCGATTGATGTTTTTGCTCAAACTTGGTGTGAGGTGAAAGAAAATTGATGACAGGTCAAGTCCGCAAAATCTGGTTCTCCGGGTTAGGGATTAGAATTAATATAGGTGCAGTTGACCCTTTGAACGTTCAGTGAAAACCTTATCTTTCCGATTTCCCAACACAAACATGAACAGCTGCATTCGAGTTCAAACTCTTTGGAAGAATCAGGTCATGTGCACAAATCTTATTTTGGCTCTTCACTTACACTGTCAGAAGTTTCATGACAGATTGCGCATAACACTTTCAAGAATAACACCTTTTCACTTAGAAATAAAGTGTTATGACCAATTAAGTTTATACTACTTCGTGCCTAGATCTCCAACAACACCCTCAATAGGTAAAAAATACTACATTTTCAGAAGTGACATAACGACAACAGAAGGATGCTCGGTTTCAACAGATAACACTTTGGGATGTTGTCTGTTATGTTTCTTTCGTTCCCGTTAGTGTTTTTACCAAAAGGTGTTATTCTTGAAAAAATATAAGTTTATACGCTGTCTATTAAGTGTTATACGCTATCTGTTATGAAACTTCTGACATTGTCGACTAAAGTGTCTTAACTAATCTGTGGTCTTTCTTTTTTTAGCATCTTTTTTAATTAACTTGTTTATATCATTTAAAAAACTACGAAATCAAATTTTGTACTTTTTGTGGCTACTCTTCCATCCCTCATTTACGTTAATTTTAATCTATTTTTACCCACTTTTAACTATTCACGTCATCTAATTTATGAAAATAAACTCATATTTTACTTACTATTCTTCCCCCCTATTATTTGGAATTTCCTTCTCTCATTTATCTGTCACGTTTCTTTCGTTCCGGTTAGTATTGAAAATTTTGAAACTTCTGACAGTGTATAACAGCACTCTAGCTGATAATCGCGATATTGACTAACATTCCGAACAAAATTTGTCTCTGATTTGTGGGATCCCAACACGTCAGTGACGGGATAGCCATGACGTCGTAAAGCCGCTTTCACGTTGACGCGTAGAGCCTTTCAACCTTAGCTACGTAACCTCTGAGTCACGGTTGTGGCGACGCGATGCAGAGCTTCTGCAGACAAATAAAACCGCTTTTCACATGGACATGTCCTTCCGATGCCTCGCGTATGCGTTTATCGTGCGATGCGTACAGGTTGCGTAGCGTATCTCTCACACCTACGTGAGAACATGTCAGGTTGGATGCATATTTAAGTTTTCCTTTTTCAATCAGTCAATCAATCAATATTTTATTTCCGCCAAAGATAGCGAGCAAAAAAGAAATTAATAGACACTGACAAATTTCGGCTAAACACTATAAATCAAGAACTTCCAAAAGATAGCCTAACTACACTGCCGAAAATACTTAGAACTTGTCTACAATTTAATTACAGTTTAATAACTGACAAATTGAAAAAAAAAAAAAAAAAAAAATCATTCACGAAAAAACCTGCACAAGTTTCGGTTTCTTCTCCCAAATGTTTCCTTTCTTTCATCAATCAGCAAGTTTTTAACCATCATTAGTAGGCTAGGTTTAAAAACTTTCAAAACTCCAATTTTTTCACTGAAAAATTTGATACGTAACGTGTTGACGCAACACAAGAATAGAACTTGGTTCTATTCTTGCGTTGCATTTTTTTGTCTGCGTTGCGTCACCGCAACCGTGAAAGGATCTACGTGTCAATGTAAAAGCGGCTTTACGCATCGATTTTTCAGTCTATGGAGGAAATTGGAAAATAGCCTACTAATGATGGACGAAAACCTACTAATGATGACTGATAACTTACTAATTGACGAAAGAAAGGAAACATTTGGCAGAAGAAACCAAAAAAGGAAAACGTAAATGCACATCTAGCGTGAGATATTCTCGCGCAGGTGTGAAAGATACGATACGCAACCTCTACGCATCGCACGATAAACGTATACGCGAGGCATCGCAACGACATGTCCATGTGAAAAGCGGCTTTATTTGTCTGCAGAAGCTCTGCGTCGCGTCGCCACAACCGTGACTCAGAGGTTGCGTAGCAAAGTGTGAAAGGCTCTACGCGTACGTGAAAGCGGCTTTACGATGTCATGGCTATCCCGTCACTGACGTATCCCATCACTTACATCGCAATTTGCAACGACGTGTCAACGCGAAAGAGGCATAAAGTTTGGCCGCCCGTCTATCTGTTCGCACGATAACTCTTGAAGGGATTGAGGTTTTTGCTCAAACTTGGTGTGAGGTAAAAAAGAAACTTGCTGACAGGTCAAGTCCGAAGATGGGACTCCGTAGCCCTATATTTAAAGTTTAACTGAAAAGCAAATTTATTTGTGTATCATTTAGTTGAATACACCGAGTTATTTGGATTCTGCTAAGAGATTTTTTGATTTTACACTATCTGCTCTCGTAGTGAGGTTCAGAATATCTACGGCTGTCCGGATTCGGACTACGGATTCGACTTTAGGACACCACCTAGGACAAGGTCACTTCTTGGGGTGGTTGTCAAACGGAAATGTTTTATTGGTGTATTCAATAAATTTCTCTCTCTCTAAAGAAATAAAAATAGTGATGTGTGCATGTATTCGATTCTAGCCTCTCGTCGGACTATTTTCCATCAAGACTCTGTACTGAGACTTCAAAGCAAATAGGTCTACCTCCCAGCCGACGGCCGAAATGGTTCAAGGGACAAGTGGATTTGGACAAGGATTGGAGACAAAGGGACAAGAATTGGGACAGGGCGAACCCCATGATTCTTCAAAGTGTGTGCGATGAAATCCTCAAACAAAGTGTAAGTACCATAACACCTATTGAGCGATCCTGCCATCTCCCCGGCCGGAAGTAAGGATCCAGATTAATTTGTTTTGTGCCCTTAAAGGACCCCTCTTGCTTATTCTGCCTTTTATAATATACTTAGCTCCCATATGGAATTATAAGCTTCTAAAATCCCCACCTTTCTCCATTGTTTCGTTTCGTAACTACGAATTCTTAGCGCTTTTTCGGTCTTTCCGAGTTTTCCCGTCACCCAACGAAAAGTTTGCCGTGATCTTCAATGTACGCTGACAACTCTTTCACATATAAGGATTTGATACTTTCCTGTTTATTACTTCTTTTGTTTGTTTAGTTTTCCCACTTCTTAACCAAGGCGCGGCTCAGTTTTCAAATGTTTTGCGCCCAGCCGCCGCGTTTGAGAGCAGGAAGGCTGGATATACTCGACAGGCGCTAACAAGAGAATCGCTAGTTTTAGGTGGGAAGGAATGGTACTTCCAAAAAAGTTTTTTCCGATTCATTTCATAGGGAAAAGATCATTTCTAGTAAGAGTTGTGCTTTAAGTTGCGTGACAAGCCAAGAATAGATTCCGAGGCACGTAGAACTCCGTGCCTGTCCCAAAATCTGTGCCTACACTGTCAGAAGTTTCATAACAGATTGCGCATAACACTTTCAAGAATAACACCTTTTCACTTAGAAATAAAGTGTTATGACCAATTAAGTGTATACTATTTCGTGCCTAGATCTCCAACAACACCTTCAATAGGTAAAAATACTACACTGTCAGAAGTTACAGAACGACAACAGAAGGATGCGCGGTTTCAACATATAACACTTTGGGATGTTATCTGTTATGTTTCTTTCGTTCCCGTTAGTATTTTTACCAATTGAAGGCGTTATTGGAGATCTAGGCACGAAATAGCGTAAACTTAATTGGTCATAACACTTTATTACTAAGTGAAAAGGTGTTATTCTTGAAAGTGTTATACGCTATCTGTTATGAAACTTCTGACAGTGTATGAATGGATGTGAATGGTGATGCTAGACACGTGCCTAAACATCTGTGCTTGGCTAGTCATGCTTGTGAACGGGGCTTTATTTGCCATGCAATCAGGTCTGACGAAAAAACTTCAGTCCCTGTGATGAAAGCTCGCACAGACTCCCGCGCGCATGAATGGGCAAAAAATCCATCCTTATAGTGAGGACACACGATCAGGATAGGAAGCTCCCGGACTGAAATTCCTGCCCGGATGTTTGCCACCATCATCAATTCCATATGCAAAAGTTGAAATTTTTTTCAACTTGATGATGAAAGTGCAGGAAATCCGGCAGGGAAATCCTGATCGTGTGTTCGCACTTTTAGGGGGAGCACGTGGAAAAGCCAGTTCTTACACCATCTATCGCTGGAAAGTGACAAACCTAGGAAGGGATGGGTCAATACTGTTTGCAAATAGGCCAACCGCAAGTTCTCGCAAGTTGCGTCCTCAGTGTTTCCACTCCAGAATTTTGAAAAAACGTAGACATAGTTCAAAAATCAGGAGAAATGAGGAAATTTAGTAATCCAAAAAATCAGGAGATTTATAAGGAGAAGTTCTAGAAATCAGAAGTTTATAAGGAGATATGGTATATATGGTTTATATGTCAAAGAGGGGAATATTCAAAGCGTGCAGGGGCGTCGCAAGTGCATTTTCTTTGTGAGGGGGGGGGGGGCTCAGAGCCAAATTTTACAAAATCCTCTCAAAATTTTTTACCGGATCCTTGAAACTGAGAATTCAAGCTTTAAAAATTATGGAACAGAAAGGATTACGTAGGAAGAGTAACATTAAAGGGCAGCATGAAAGACGATAAGCCAACTATTAGGCGGCGTTTGGCGAAGCACACTTGGAGAATATATTGCCGGGCACTAGTATAGTAACAGCTTTTATCTATTATAGCCAAAAGAAAATTAAATCTAGCGCCAAAGACGAAAATTTTCGAAATTCATTTTTTTTTTTCTCCTGTAGGCTAAGATTTAACTGCTACTCTTACAAATTTTAACATTTACCGTGCATTAAATACAAGACTGTTAAGAAGTTCTAGAAACCGGATGGAGCGACGTTGCGGCAGCAGCAGCTCTGTAGTCTAGTTAAAAAGTTAGCTTTTTCCTTCCTCCATCCAGATTCTGGCTTCGGTGATGAGTTCCAGCCTCCAAGCCATGCTCGACAAAAGAATAATTAAGAATATATAGCCGTTTGGAAAAATCAGGAGACTCAAAAATAAATCAGTAGGAGACCAAAAAAAAACGTAGTTCTCTTGAGAAATCAGGAGAGGTGGAAGCACTGTGCGTCCTAAGCCAAGTGGTGAGTAGTGCTCTATTGTTCCGGAAGTATGGTGCACTCACGGAAGAATTTGACTCCCCAGCTTCCGAGATCGCGGCGGAATTCAGGCGGAAGCTGTATGAGTGTACCAGCAAAAGAAGTAATGATAATTACTATGTAGTGGAGCGTAATGTGATCCTACGTGCTATCCTGAAGATAAAGGACCCCTCGTACTATTTACTCTTCAACTTCCAGCATTTTAAAATATTTGAATACTTTCAAACTAGGCTGTGCTTTCAACAAATAACCCACGGTTTTGGCTGTTTTAAGCCATTTCAGAGACCCGTCGACAGGGAATCAATTTACATTGCCGGTTTTCTGATGGAAAAGCTTCTCGAAGGGAAGTAGCAAAACACGGCGCAATGAGAAAATCCACGTGGTTCTGTTAGAGGGGTCAGAATGTACCAGTACGAAATTGGGTCTCCGGGTTCGAAATATATGGAGTCATCATGAAAATAGGTTGTGTTATTATAGGTAAGACAGGTCCTTTAAAGAAAAAGTACTCTCGAGTACTACGAGACATGCGCGGCTCTCTTAGAAATGACAAGTGATCTGCTAACAGATTATGTTTGCATTTTGTTCCAAGTAATCATATAAATCGAAATTCTGCCTAGTAGCTTTTGTGAGGGAAAGCTATACCCAATTTTGAAAAAAAGGGAACCCTCCAGATTCTTGTAGTTCATACCGCCCAATTACAGTCTCAAATGTATTGTGCAAGCTCGTCGAGCTCGTCACGTTTCCAGAAATTTATTCGAAGTGTTATGTGTCCTCTTGTCAATTCGGTTTCCTGAAAGGACTGGAACCCACGCCCTTAGTAATGTTTGTTCCATTCTGTCAGGTGCAGAGTCTGGTAAGGAGTCTTTAGTGCTTGCAAGTCATGACGTTATCAGGGATTTCGACTCGCTTGTCCATGAGCATATTCGTTATGCTGCTTTTTTTTCTTTTTCTTTTTCGGTCTTGGCCGGATTCCGGACAAGCTATTTGTCGGGCGAGAAAATAATTCTCGGAGTTAAGGGGATAATATTTTAAGGGAAGTGTTTTGCTTCTTCCGGATATCCTGAATAGTACTTCGGAAAGGGTTATAAAAAAGGTGTTCGGATTTTTCGACGGAGCGCTGAAGCTAAGAGCGACCAAGCTTAGTAGCGAGGCTTCGTAGCCGTAGGAAAATATTGTTGTTGTTTTCTTTTGTAATGTGTACTATTGTTGTGTTATGTATATTGCCCGTGGGCTTTTAAATACACTTACTATTATACGGATTCAACATGTCTCTTTACCACTACATCAAACCACTATTCAACTTCACATAAAACTTTTTTGCTTGTGAGTGAAAAGTATTCCGATCTACAACCAGTCCTTACTGGGACGATAATCTAGTCGTCGTTATTAAAATCCCTGGTTTCGGGATGCTCGTGTTGTTATGCCTTTTAAGAAAGGAGTAAGACAGGGATCAATATTTTCTATATCAGTATCAGCTTTTCTGTGTGTTTAATTTATTTTCTTCATTTACTCCGCTTTTCCAGAATGGCGGGTTACAAATAAACTACTTACTTACTAACATAGTAGTTTCACCGCAATTGTTCAATAACGATGTGATAGAACCTCAGATGTAATGAATGTTAATTTAGATTTAGTAAGCTGTTCAATGGATGATCGTATCACTTTTGTTATTATTATTGTTTATTTGAATTTTTCAAAACTGAAGAGTTATGTATAAAAAGAAACAACAACAGGTCAAACAAACTCATACACACTTACATACAAATAAACAGCTGACCTTTAAAAAAAAAATAGCCTACTAAATCTACAATGAAATACAAATGAAGAAACAAAGATCCAAATTAACAAACTCGTCAGGGCGCTTTTTAGTGAAAAAAAGAAAAAGGTTGTGGTGAACAAGAATTCTATCAGCCTTTTTTATGGAACTTTTGGATTTTACTGTTCAAAGTTTCCAAAGGATTCTCCACTTTAGAAATAGAAGTAGAAAAGAGTTACTCGAAGAAATAGGGAAACCAAGAAGGCATTAAAAGAATTAATAAGAAGTAACTTTCACGCAGAAAGTTAAGAAGGACGGAAAGAAGAAAAGAAAGCAGTTGGATAAAGAATGCAAGGAAGTGCAACAGCCGTATAAACAGAACCAAGAACATCTCTGCGATACATCCCCGTAAACCAATAACAGCACCGAATGCTCTTCTTATTTTATCTTGCACATGTTGAATAAGGATATGTTTCCCTTCCCTAGTATAATAAGAATAGAGGATTTCTAGATAAATACCTTTCTCAACAGGGCCGAAAACAGTCCACCCACCACTATCCAGAGGTTAATTCAGTGTTGGCAAACTACTAATCACATTACATTTTAAATTAGTAGGCTATGTAATCATCTGCAAGTCGCAACTCCTTCGGCATACGTCACCACGATTAAGGGTTGATGACGAGTGCGGAATTATGGTCTCACGTACGTGTTGAATGGCTAAATGTGTACACAATTAAGTTAAGCATAACCACGATTGAGGAAATGTATATGTAAGCCAGGAGTTGAGACCAGGGTTGCCACATGTCGCACGATAGTGTGAATTGTCACTCTTTTTTTGTCACTCTTGTCCTACGTAGGACATAAAAATCCCTCTATTTCAGAAAATGACCAAATGTGTCATTTTTGCAGCAGGGATTCCGACCAGAAGTGACTATTTCAAGTTTTTTTCATGAAAGTAAATTAAGATGTGTCATTTTTACAGAGACGGTCCCGACAAAAAGTGCACATTTCATGAAAATAAATTTCACTCCCAATTCACTCTCTTCAAAAGTCACTCTCCAAATATTTTTGATGTGGCGAACTTGGTTGGGACTCGCAGACCTCTTAGTCACTTTTAGTCGAAGTCAGCCTTAGCTTCGGAGAAGTTCAGTGATGAAGTTTTTCAGTGATTGGAAATAAGGATGTAAATAATGTATGCCGAGTTTACCAATAAATGTAATTGTGTTATCTACACCAGTGTTTACCGGACGCAGATCCTGGACAACCGACCGAACTTCTCCCTCCATAGCTACGAACCTTAACCCTTCAAAGAATACCGCTCGGAATAACATTAGCTTCCGGATAGTATTCTATCCTGCACCTTTCTACAGCCGGGCAGATTAATAAGATAGGGTATGTGAATTAACCGGCGGAGAATTCTCCCGGTGGGCTATCACAAAAACAAACTGCCGCTGTATCTGAAATCATTCTTTTTTTTTAACGTCCAAAATCCTATAATTAAACCCAAAACGGTACTCTCGCCAAACTTCCTTTCCCCCCAAACAAGAATAATGAGAAACAACTGGTTTGAACTGCCTGCCTCCGCAAGCGCGCAGGATAGCAGAGACAGATCTATCACAGACCCTACCAGAAACAGATATCGCGATACAAAGTAATTTAAAGCCGGCTTGTTCCATTCGTGTAATTGACGTGAGCCTTGTACGATAAGCGGATGACATTCTAAACCCCAGTCGCACAGTTACTCATCTTGAAGAAAATTTCGATACTTAACTCAAACTTGACTCGGGGAGCCAGCTAACATATCAAGAAAAGTAAGAAAAATTCTCGTTACGACAATTGCAGTTTCTGGGTAGTTTCCGAGAATTCGACTTTTGAGGTAGTAGAAAAAAAAAGCAAAACGTTTGTTTGCCGGGAGTAGGAATCGAACGCGCGACCTCTTGACTACTATCCCGATACTATGGCCGAAACACGGCCAAAGGCGAACTTTTACAGTGCATAAGTGCATAATTACAGCGCATAAGGGGCAAGGTCCTGCCAGCTGGCTTTGGGAACACTAAGGAGGGGGTTCGAGATAACAAAGTCGACAATAAGTCCCTGTATCATTATCTAAGTCCCCCAGGTCGGTTTGATGGCCGAAAGTTGCGTAGTCAAGTTTTCTGTGCCTTTAAATGACAGCAGCGTTGGAATGAAATTTAACCCTGAAAAATCAAAAGTTGTTCTATTTAATTGGAAACCTAGCCCTGATCTAACTGTACGGCTGGTAAATTTGAACGTCAGACCAACGGTTTTGCTGATTTATCTTCGGCCGATCAGAGAGGCCGGAGCACCGTTGATCAAACATATTGGGAAAAAGATTGCTGCGGCCTCTGGTTCCATCATGGCGAATAAGTTTTTCAACCGTCTTGTTCTCGTCACAATTTTTAACTCGATGACTCTGCCTCACATTCTATATATCGGACTTTTCTGGCGAATGTCAACTAACATTGATACAAATCAAAGTCGCTATATTTATTTTCGTTTCATTAAATACCTGCTCCACCTTCCTACCTGGACCCGAAATACTATAACAACCGCTACTTACAACATGACTGACCCATTTGCTTATACAGAGGTTCAACATAATGTTAAGCACGAATGTAAAAGCAACAATAGGTTAGTTGTCGTATTGTCTGTTTTCCTCTTAGTACAGTGTTTCCTTCTTCTTTTCTTTCTTTATACCTACTCTGTCTATGGATTGTGCTTTTTGGTGGGTGAAAAGCTATTTTTAATTTTTGTATTATTATTTTCTCGACAGACAAGTGGTCCGCTTGGAATCCGGCCAAAACCGAAAAACTTTGAATTAGTCAAAATTTTGTCTAAAGTCGACTACAGAGGTAAGGAGACATGTTCGACACCTTTTGTTTTGTTTTGTATAGTACGTCACGCCGACAGAAACTGTCACAAACGACGCGAGAGTTGGGATTTATTTCTGAAAAAGACCTCGGAAAAGACTAGGCTCTCCATCGAAAGACTACATTTGGCTAGACAGCAAAAGCACGAAAATTCTTTTCTTGAAGATCGAAAATCGGTTGTATGGGGATGCCGCTTGTAGTTCAAAAGTAAAGTATAGGCCGCTTATTATGTATAACAAAATGTTATACTATGTATTACTACAATTATGTAGGCTTTCATTTTGGTGCCATTCACTGTGTCGCAGGTGATAATGTTGAAAACACGCTGTGTCTACTTAAAATCAACTCCTCTCTTTACATCACCATACCAGCAAACTTTTTCTTCCATGCAAGTGCTATAAGTCATAAACCTTGCTTCGTTCGGGAATCCACTCGGCCAACCAGTTGCTTACAACCAGGGCGTGATTCGTAGACGCCTGGATTCTTAATTTCCTTCCACGAGCATAATTACTCATCGCTGAATAATTAGCAGTGTAATAAGTGATTTTTAAATATCAATATGATGCGTTCTTCGTTGTTTTCTTGTCTGACATGTGGTATTTGTGGTGATCTACAAAGCAAAGGTATTTTTTGGGATCCCAAAACATAAGTGGAGGGATACCTGTGACATCGCAAAAGTTGTCCGTCTGTCTGTCCGTCTGTTCGCACGTAACTCTCGAAGGGATTGAGATATTTTGACGAAACTTGGTTGGAGGATTCTTTGGGTCAAAGTACATGCCAAGTTCGAAGGTGGGCTCTGTGGCCCTATATTTGAGGGTGGGAGAGGGGTTTCAAATTAAGGGCAAAACAAATATTTTTTGAAAGCTATTGAGTCAGTTTATTTATGGGTAAGAAGACATGCTGAATTCGAATATGAAATTTATTTTCTCGCCGGACAAACAGTTCAAATGGAATCTGGCGAAAAGGGGAAAATTTGTGAAAAGTAAAAGTTTAAGATGAAGTTGATTAGAGGTTTGATTAAGGGACAAGGAGACATGCTGAGTCCGAATAGGAAATGTATTTTCTCGCTGGACAATTAGTTCGGCCGGATTCCGGCCAAAACCGGAGAATTTGTTAAAAGTAAAAGTTTTATTTAAATTTGATAAGATGTTTGATTTGCGGGTATGAATACATGCTGAATTCGCATATGACAAGGAGATACAACGTAGGCTAAAGGGTAAACCATATGCTGAATCCGTATCTGAATATTTGACAGCGCAAAACGGATATCTGAATATATCTGAACTTGTTGAAATTCAGCTGGTGTATCCGGAAATACGAACTTGGCCTTCTACGATTATTACCATTGGCCTTAACCTGTTTGTAAATTTTTAAAGTAAAAATATTTAATAAGTCTGTTGAAGACCGAACATCTACAAGACCGAATTGTCGGGAACAAATATTAAAATTTTGGGATCCCATCGAAACCTTTGGTCTTGTTTTTCCATCGGGAGCGGAAGATTGGATAAGGCCTAGAATTGGTCTGTCTTCGCCGCTCGGTTAGCTCGCCGGCCTTACAACCAAAGGGTCGCTTGTTCGTGTCTTGGTGATGCCCACCTTTTGGTTTGAGCGAGGGTTACTGTTTTTCCCCGTAACACAAGCCAAAAGTCCATCCAACTTCGAATGGGTATCTTGATAAACCTACGGAAAAGCATGGGAAGCGTCCGATCATTTTCCCAAAACCACGTATAGCACTCCCGCCCGAAGGCAGATCACCTACGCAACGCGAATCTTCCGTAGTTTGAATGAGTAAGTTTGCTTTTTTGCTAGTATGTACGCTTTTGATAACTTTCCGATACTCTCAAGTGATTACTTAAAATCTACACTTCCGCCAGAATTTTGACAGTCACTCCCAGGAGACCTCAGTGGCTCAAATTCTCCTAGGATTGCTTTCCCAAGGGGAACACTCAGTCGATAAAACGTGGAGTTTGCTGGAGGAAGTTTCGTTCGCTGAACTAGCAACCATGAGAAACATGCAACCATTCATACCGACGGGAGCCCTATGTAAAATGTGGAATGGTGAGATAAATTTGTCCCTTACCGTTTTATTTCCACGATTTCTGACGCAGCAACTTAGAAATGCAGTTTTTCCGACGAGGACGGTTACCTCCCTTGGAGTGTTGTGATCAAAACTAGGGCCACTGTCATATTCGGCTATTAGGTCAAAGTGGGAGGTGCTGTCCGTCACCTCTGCACTATCTGATTGAGCCCGGCCTGCAAGAAATACATTTATGAAGTCCGTGGTTTCCCCCACCACAGTGCGTTGTGGAAAACGGCCAAAGTACTCAAAATGAATACAGGGTAACGATAATTTGACATCGCATCGGGCCTCAACTGTGTTGCGAGAGCAACACTTGGGTTTTGTCCTGTTGTTTTTTTGTTGTTTTTTTTCCTATGCCGCCGATTTCGTTTTATTCCTGGTAACTGGTAAGGGTCTACCCTGTGCGGTTTTACGGAAAGTGTGGACCTTAGGCCGGACTGATGAATATGACATTACATTCTGGAAAGCTCCGTAGAACTCTTGCCTGGAGCCAATAAGGATGGTTTTTGCTTGTCCTCGAGCCAGAGCCTACGGTGAGTGAAGTGAAATGGAGTTATATAGCCCGTGTCAGAGACAGGGGCGGATCCAGAGGGGGGCGATCGCCCCCCCCCCCCCTAGACTGGCTGTAATTTTTTGTTTTGTTTAACGGCATTTACGGAAGTCTGCATTAACGCATGTTCTAACTACTGTATCTAGACTCTAAAATCTTTTTACAAGTGGAGCCAGGAGCTTGAATTTTTCTTGTAAACAGTTGTCAGTTGATCAAGTACAGTTTTTACCATTATTGTAATATATGAAAACCACATTTTCGTTAAATAAGAGACCGACAGGGACAATTAAAACGCGAAAAAAATCAGCCTTGTGGCCGATAAAAAGGACACTACCCCCACTCTTTTCGGTAAGAATCGCCCCCCCCCCCCCCCTAGAACGGAAGGCTGGATCCGCCCCTGGTCAGAGAGGACTATCTGAAGTTGTGTAGCGAACCTTTCGTTTCATCAAACCATGTTTCTTCTTTCGAGTGGAAAGCTCCGTTCTAGCACGCAAGCAGGCAGGCACCAGTTTCAAATTGAAGATGGCCTAAAATCTAAAAGTGTTAAATATTTGAGACAGTTACCCGGCCCCACAGCCGGGATCGAATAAAACCAGGAAGGGAAGGGAACGCGAGAAAAGCAGGAAGGCATACTAAAACGAGGAAGGCTGTCACCAGAATTCAACGCTGCGAAAACGTGGAAAGCCGCACCGTTACCTTCCTCTATTTAGTATTCTTTGAGGGGTCGGCAACTTTTCAAATTCAAAGTTCACCACTTCTTCCTCGTTTTAGTATCCTGACATGGAAACGGTGGGCTTGAAATATATTAGTTGTCGACCCCTTGCTGGACTCGGAGATTTTAGTCACCTACTGTCAGAACGAGAAATGAAAAGTATAGTATAGTTGCCTACCCCTCACTGAACTTAATGCCTACCCATGTCAGGATACTAAAACGAGGAAGTGGTGGTGAACTTTGAATTTGAAAAGTTGCCGACCCCTCAAAAAATACTAAATAGAGGAAGGGTACGGTGCGGCTTTCCAGTTTTTTGCAGCATTGAATTCTGGCAATAGCCTTCCTCGTTTTAGTATGCCCTTCCTCGTTTTAGTATGCCTTCCTGCTTTTCTCGCGTTCTCTTCCCTTCCTGGTTTTAGTTGATCCCCCCACAGCCAACATATCTTCTTTCTGTGATAAATAGAAAAATCTATAGAAACAAAAAAGTGTTTTTTTCCATGGGTCCGAAAGTGCTGCCAGCTGTTGTTTTGTTTCTATCCATGTCTGTTCGCGATTTCAGCTGAGTTTATCACAGTGATGTCGACAAGACCAAAATGTCAAGACCAAGATTTTCGCACCGGCCTTAAGGACCAAGACATATATTTTAGCCCTGGTATTGAGACCAAGATGCCGCTGTATTTGCGAAAACGTCTTTCTATAAGATACCATAGGACCATCCTTGCTTTGTGCGGTCGCCCACTGTGACTGAATACTCGCTTCACAGGTGCTGAAGTTGCTGGAATGCAGAAAACCTTTTCGAATATGGGTTTCATGCTTTGTTGTACATACGGCATGCTTGCCACTGCAGAACTTACAAACAGCGAACCACTTGTCTTTCGAGTCTTCTCCACAAAGTTGAAAGTTGTCAAACGCATACTTCACCCCGATGAAAAATTTATCTCAAAGTAGTACTATGAAGTAGTACACAAAAGTAGCACACAGTATTAACGATGCTACTACATGCTTCTACTTCAAGGCTACTGTGTTACTGCATACTACTATCTGCTACTATTAGCAAGACCGGATGCTACTATGGCAAGACAGGATTCTACTGTATACTACTATATAAGATTGGACCAGTCAGAGGCACATTAAATGATAATATTCTTGGCTATTACATAGTATTACATGCAACGTTTTCGTACTACTACCATACTACTATGCAGGCTACAAATTTTTCATCGGGACTACAGAAGGTCCCTTGGTAGCCGTTATTTTGTAACTGAATCTCCTAATGTCAAGCCTTTGCATATAGTCTGTCACCTTCTTTAAGGTTTTATACTTCAGCCAAACAGACATGGGGGGAAGAGGTTTATTTTAAGGCTGGGATTAAGTGGGTGGATCTAAGAATTTTAATTAGTTGCCGGGCTGATTGTTTGCCATTGGGAAAACGGAGGAAATATTTGGGGAATAAATTAGGACGTACTGGTCCCTACTTTTGCCCTATGTGTGGTAGCGAGAATGCCGTGAGCCGTGAGCTAGGTGACCTGCGGGTTGAGATGTTTGGGAATGCAACTACAATAAATGATGAAGTATGGATGATGAGCGTTATTGGAAGTAAGTGTTTTCAAGATTTCAAGAGGCTGGTAAGGTTCCTAAAAATAGCTTTAGCCCACAGAGAGAGTTTTCTTTAGTTTAGTTCTACTATTTCGTTCAAGTGTTCTCTTTTTTTTCTTTTTTTTTGTAACCATTTTTGCCATGGCCTCAGGCTTTTTGTGCAATAAATTCTATTCTATTCTATTATATTCATTTAACACTACGAAAACCCCCTACAAATAGTAATTATGATCCGCTAATCTCTTGACCTACAAAATCTGGTCCTGATAATGCAATTCCTTATTGATCTTTTCCTGCTTTGTGACGCTTTGAAAAGTTCCGAAATTAATCCGACTGTAATTAGGATCTTGAAGACCAGGCTAAATTTTGAAGACCAGGCTAGGTCTTGAAGACTAGGATAGGTCTTGAAGACCAGATAGGTTTTGGCGATCGGTAGCGCAAGAACAACACCGATACCAAGAATATGCCACTGGTCTTCAGACCAAGACCAAGATTGTCGGCATCGGTCTTGAGACTGATTTTAAGACCAAGTCTAAGATTCAAGACTGCATCTCTGGTTTATCATTCGTTTTTTTGCGCTTGGGTTAGCGGTAGAGAAATGGTATCAGATGTGCCTCTTAAACTTTAAAAGTTCTTTCAGTGCTAAAGAAACTAGAGCTTATCCTTTGCTCCTTTCTAAGTGGTGACGTTAGAAAGTTGGCCTACGGCAAAAAAGTCAACATTTGAACTAAGACACGCAATCGATAGCCGTTGATGAGGGGATCAAAGTATATGTCATTCATTTTTTGGTAAAAAAATTCCTTCATGAGATACACCAGTTTGAAAGTTTCAAGGGGTTGACAACTTCAGTAGGAAGGTACACACTGAAACCAAAAATAGGCGATACCAGTTGTGAGACATGTAGGGGACTTGTATGCAAGAGTCAACTGTTAGCTCATAATCATCTTCGGCAATGAGGGGTTTGCAGCTTTTGCTAGTTGGTGTACCTGTTATTTGTTTCCGGTGTATTCGATGGTAATAACAGTTTGGTTCCCAATTGTAAGACATGCAAGGTACTTGTAAGTAATAATCGGCTGTTATGCTACAATCATCTTCAGGTATAAGGGGTTTGCAACTTTTGCTAGCTGGTGTACCCATTATTTTTATCCGGTGAACTTGATGTCTATCACGGGAGAGGGACTTGTAAGTAAGAATCGGTTCACGAGGGGCTAGAACTTTTGTAAATTGGTGCACATTGTATTCGATTTCAATAAATCTGACGGTAAGAAAGTTTGTATCGACGATCTATCGCTGTAACCTAGGATTAACTGTTTACGCAACGGATACAAAGGATAATGTAAAACAATGAGGTAGTTTGGTAATAATTAGCAGTTTCATCTATGGTATTTTAATCTTGAAAAGTTACAGATAGCTTTATAACACCAACTAGATTATATAAAATATTGTTCCAAGTTTTCATCCGTCACGATGTCTACGACTGAAAAGGATAAAGTTCAACTGAATGCAAAGTCAATTTAGTCCCTTCTTCCGATATTCTTTTGTTGTTCTTTTTACAACGCTGAAGAATAGCTTTTGATCATGTGATGATTCTTTTTAGAACATACCGTTTTAAAAGCTTCGATAAGTTGACAACTTCAGCATTTAACCGACAGCGAAGAAACTAAACCAAAGTGTTGCTCTCGCAACACTTTAGTCGGCGAAGCCGGAAAAAGGTTGCCGCAACACTCTAGTTTATTTTCAAATTTCCGTGATTCATGTTTTCAAACTCAACAATATGTGATTCAGGTTTTCGAGCTAAGACACTCCTGGACGATTTCAAACAATCTTCCACTTTCAAATGTTGGTCCTTGAATTCGAACTCGGATATTTTTAAGCGCGTTGGTTGGTATAACTTTGGCAACCGTGTATGTGTGGTAAATAGAATAGCTTAAATACTGTGTGTTTGTGATTTCTATGGAGCTTGGCTTCCGGCCAAGGGCACATATCGACCACTTTTACGTCGGTCGGTCCGCGGTCCCCAAACAGCACAAATCTTAGCTGATACCCTTGCCTACTACGTATACTTGTAATTGCCATACGAACGCTATACTCATCTTGGTTCGGGGAGCCGCCTCTTGCAGTCGCTGCCCTATCTTTTCTTATTATTATTTATTTTTTATTTATGACCCGCTAACTGAGTACAGCGGAGCTGAATAAGAAAAAAGGAAAAGAAAGACATGAATGAACAAGCTCAAAGCACAGTAGAATCATGAAACAATTTTTCATGATTGATAATTTAATTTAAATGTTATTTTAATGTTCTTTAAATATATTTTAAACATGTTGATTTAAGTGATCGACTGACTTGAGAAACTGGAGTAAAATGTTAAGAATGGTTCTTCTCCGTGTTCGATGCCTCCTTTTATTTTTAGTTTTGTTCTGGCACGAAATGGGTTGCTTCTAGCAAGGTTCTAGCACTGACGATGGCCTCAGAGACGGAAAGTTTGTTTCAAGCAGAACTTTAAGATTTTTTTTTTTTTTTTTTTTTTTTATTATAAAAGCAAACTCTTATAACCTAAACAACATAAAATACGAAGGTCGCTTATTCTTTTAGTTTTATTATTCTCTACAAATGTAGCCTAGTGGTTTCTCTGACTGCATGAAAGCCAAATGGGCATGTCGGGGCAGCCAAACAAACCTTCACCTTACAATAATATGTAGCCTACATACTTTTTCAAAAACAGGAAATCAAACTGAAAGACAAGAAAATCGAGGAAGAAAAAAGATAAGGAAAAAGAAGAAAAAATGAAAAAATAATTGAAAAGCTTGCTGTTCCATCACACACTGTCAGAAGTTTCATAACAGATAACACTTAGGACGCCCGGTTTTAATAGACAATGCGCAACAGATAACACAAATTTATGCATGAATGTTATGCATAACCAGCTCATGATGTAGGAAAACTTCGCAGATACTTTTTGGCGGTTTTTTGGTTCTTTCTGATGGTAATGCTTATTATGCATAACATTTTGAAACAGAACAGATAACATCCGAAGTGTTATCTGTTGCGCATTATTTGTTAAAACCGCTCATCCTTGTGATTACTGTTATGAAACTTCTGACACTGTAATCCTCCAATTAATAAAACAAATCAAATAAAAACTTTCAATGGTAGTCTGTCAAGAAATGTTTCTTAAGTCGCTTGTTCAACTGGGTAAGAAATGGTTACTAGGACTGGGTTACAGAACCAAAATACATTTACCCTCCTTATTCTTCGTTGACCTACAGCGGGTCATCACTCAATACCATCTTAGGGAAATGGTTTATAATAGCATAGTAAAAAATTCATTGATAAACTCAAGATCTGTGATCCTTATACACCCTAAACCTGATACTTTAACGTTACTTGGATATTTCTTGTTTCCAGCTTCTAGAGACATAGCTCCCCCCAACGTGTTAGGAGAAGAACTTCGAAACTCCAACTCTTATACTCAGCAATTCAGGTTGAATGTGCGCAAAAGTTAGCTAAAGATTTTGCAGGGACACGTATCAGTTTATTTATACACATATTTGTGACCATACATGATCGATCGTCAGTAGCGTTTTTTATTTTCTTCAATAATTCCTCCCAAACTCGGCAGAAATACAGAAATTTCTATTCAGATCCATACGGTCTTTTATCTTCTATACCCTCCACATTTTCTGCAATTATTTTTTTTCAACATTATAGATGATGAAGCGATTCCCCCTTTTCCAATTCAGCGCCCCTAAAGCGATGGAATACTCTATATTACTAAGTCCAAAACACGCCATGATCCTCGGGAAAACGAGACAACGTAGCACTAACGACTCAAACTCAAGAACTCAATCCTGTGTTAACCAATCACGGTGACGTTTGGGAGCAGCTGTGATACCGCTTCCGGCTCTTCCACTAGGTACGGGGAATTTTGCATCGGCAAGAACATTTAGGCTAGTCATGAAAAGTATTACGATTAGGCTACTACCAAGTAGCCTAATCGCCTCCTAATCGCTAACTAAATGCCTCCTCTGTTCCTCATTTAGACTATGCTTCACCGATTTGGCATTCTTGTCTTTCTGCAGAGCTCTCTGATCGCCTGGAAAATGTCCAAAAGAGAGCAGTGAGATCATTCTGCGTGATCATAATATTTCATATGAAGAGGCTCTCATTAAACTTGACGTTCCTGAAGTAACTGAACGCAGAAATACTTTTTCAAATAAGTTTGGAGATAAGATAATGTGTTGTCCCCAGACTCCCCAGATGGCCCATCTATTCCCCCCTCCCCTCCCGTCTTCCATTCGTCGGTCCAAGAGGAATAATGGCAATCAGTTTTCTCCATGTCCTGCTAATTCTTCTGCCCAATTTTTACGTATTAGTTAATTCGTTTCTTGTATGTGTATATTTCGTAAATTTGTATTCCCCTTCTATCTCATAGCTATTTGGATTAAACTTGTTTGATTGATTGATTGAAGTCGACATTCATCCACATCTTTTTTCTACTATTTCGTCCTTCTCTTTCTTTTTCTATTTGTGCATTTTTATGGCACTTGCCCTTCGGCCAAGTGCCATATAGCGATCGCAATTTCTGTCCGTCCGTCGGTCTGTCGGTCTGTCGGTCTGTCGGTCTGTCGGTCTGTCGGTCTGTCCAGGTTTTGCTAGTTCGGGCACTTCCACATAAGCTAGGATGATAAAACTTGGCAGGCATATCAGGGACCCCAAATGATTAAGTTGGAAATAGTCACTTCCCCGATCCGAGCACCGTGGGGGGAGTGGAGGGAGGGGGAATCCGGAATCTTGAGGTATTTTTAACTTTTGAACGGGTGATCGGATCTCGATGAAACTTGATATTTGGAACGACCTCATGCCTCAGACGACCCACTTAAAATCCGGACCGGATCCGGTGACTTTTGGGGGGAGCTGGAGGGGGCAACCGGAAATCTTGGGAAACGCTATGAGTGGAGGGATCGAGATGAAACTTGGTGGGAAGACACCTAGCAAACACTAGATACATCGTTGACATAACCGAGCCGATTCGGGCACTGTGGGGGGGAGTGGAGGGAGGGGGAATCCGGAATCTTGAGGTATTTATAACTTTTGAACGGGTGATCGGATCTCGATGGAACTTGATATTTGGAAAGACCTCATGCCTCAGACGACCTACTTAAAATCCGGACCGGATCCGGTGACTTTTGGGGGGAGCTGGAGGGGGCAACCGGAAATCTTGGGAAACGCTATGAGTGGAGGGATCGAGATGAAACTTGGTGGGAAGACACCTAGCAAACACTAGATACATCATTGACATAACCGAGCCGATTCGGGTACTGTGGGGGGAGTAGAGGGAGGGGGAATCCGGAATCTTGAGGTATTTATAACTTTTGAACGGGTGATCGGATCTCGATGGAACTTGATATTTGGAAAGACCTCATGCCTCAGACGACCTACTTAAAATCCGGACCGGATCCGGTGACTTTTGGGGGGAGCTGGAGGGGGCAACCGGAAATCTTGGGAAACGCTATGAGTGGAGGGATCGAGATGAAACTTGGTGGGAAGACACCTAGCAAACACTAGATACATCATTGACATAACCGAGCCGATTCGGGTACTGTGGGGGGAGTAGAGGGAGGGGGAATCCGGAATCTTGAGGTATTTATAACTTTTGAACGGGTGATCGGATCTCGATGGAACTTGATATTTGGAAAGACCTCATCCCTCAGACGACCCACTTAAAATCTGGACCGGATCCGGTGACTTTTGGAGGGAGCTGGAGGGGGCAACCGGAAATCTTGGGAAACGCTATGAGTGGAGGGATCGAGATGAAACTTGGTGGGAAGACACCTAGCAAACACTAGATGCATCGTTGACATAACCGAGCCGATTCGGGCACTGTGGGGGGAGTAGAGGGAGGGGGAATCCGGAATCTTGAGGTATTTATAACTTTTGAACGGGGGATCGGATCTCGATGGAACTTGATATTTGGAAAGACCTCATCCCTCAGACGACCCACTTAAAATCTGGACCGGATCCGGTGACTTTTGGGGGGAGCTGGAGGGGGCAACCGGAAATCTTTGGAAACGCTATGAGTGGAGGGATCGAGATGAAACTTGGTGGGAAGACACCTAACAAACACTAGATACATCATTGACATAACCGAGCCGATTCGGGCACTGTCGGGGGAGTGGAGGGAGGGGGAATCCGGAAACTTGAGGTATTTATAACTTTTGAACGGGTGACCGGATCTGGATGAAACTTGATATTTGGAAAGACCTCATGCCTCAGACGACCCACTTAAAATCCGGACCGGATCCGGTGACTTTTGGGGGGAGCTGGAGGGGAGAACCGGAAATATTGGAAAACGCTATGAGTGGAGGGATCGAGATGAAACTTGGTGGAAGACACCTAGCAAACAATAGATATATCATTGACATAACCGAGCCGTGCCTACTCGTAACAAGTGCCATATGAGCTCGTAGCTCTTGTTTTCTTTGTTTGCTGTCAAAAATTTGTATGTGTGTAGTTATTTATGCTTGTAATATGACGTAACTATTGTAATTTGATTATCTTTCAATGTAGGTTAATGGTGGGATCCCCAACAAGATAGCTTCAGGGGGTCTTGTCTCTTGCCATATACTTGTGTTATGTAATTTTTGTTGTACGACTAAATGAAATGAAAAATTACCAAAGCAAGGTCGAAAACTCCAGAATTGGTAAAACTCAGCATCGATGATTCGCAAAAAAACTGATGAAGAGAACACTAGAAAAGAGTAAACAATCAATGATAAATAACAATAATCGTTACAGTTCGGATCCGAAACAACAAAATTGACGCATAGTTTCAGCCGTCAATGTGGAGAAGCGTTTCCGACACCCACGCCTCCCCCCCCCCCCGTGAGGCCCTTGAACAGAACATTAGTCTTGAAGAGTTTCCTACTAATACGTTAGAATAGAGATGGTGGCACATAGAAAAGAAATAAGGGAGATAGTTGCTTGTAGAAATGCAAGAGTAGAGAAAGCTAAAACAGAAGAAAGCGCGAAAGAAAGATGAAATAGACAGTACAGTATTATCCTCGTCCCCTTCTCTTTACCAGTATTCGCGGATTAAGGAGGGGTGGGGGGGGAGAAGTTTATTTTAAGGCGAAGCTTAATAGGGAAGAGTTAAAGTGGGTTATTTCGGCAAGGGGAAATTTTTTACCACTTGGAGATAGGAGGAGGTATTTAGGGAGGGTGAGGTCGAATGTTGGTCCTTATTTTTGTCCGATGTGTGGAGATAGAAATGAGTACTGCATTTCCTGTGTTTTTGTAAAGAGTTGAGGCAGGAAATTCATCTGGGAAGTTTTGGAAGGGAGGAATGGGTGGAGTATATTTTGAAGGATAGAAATTTTGTGTGGATAAAGAATCTGGGAAGGTTGGTTAGTTTGGGCATGGCACATCGAGTACATTTTTTGTAAGGTGAGTTAGAAAGAAAGGGGTGTGTATTGGATTATATTATGTGAAATTTATTTAATGGATTAATTTGGTAATTTTTGTCATTGAAGTTAGTTTTTCTTTTTTATTCTTTTGTATTGTATTAACCATGGCCCTTTAGGGCTGTGTTAACAAATATCTATCTATCTATATCTATTGAAATAAGAAAAAAAATCAGTCCTCTTCCTAGGTTTACGAACCAGAGTAGCCGAACCTAATCCTCTTGGAGCACTCTGTTGGAAAATTGCGAATTATATCCGCTTTAGCATAAATCTCTTCAGTCTCTTCTTTCCCGAGAGAGGGATATTACCATACTGAAATCAGGAGCCAAATGTATCAGCAGCTCGGACTCCCAGTGAAGATAAAGGACGAATCCAAGCTGCTGTATGCCATGTTCCCTTCCTAAAAGCACAAAGGTATTTTCAGCTATTATACAGAATTCCTTGGCTCAGAACTATAAACAATGTTCGCTCTCACAGTGCTTGTCCAGTGAAAGTTACTGCGCGGTTTCACATAAGAAACGGTAGGAAAGCCGTTGAGTAGTGATATGCCACTGCGAATGTCTTCTGTACCTCCCAACATCATTGGTATATTTATTGAAGTTCAACGTTAAGGACTACATTAGATGCGTTTTTGCTCGGCTATCGCCTTTCCCTTTTCGGCTTTAACTTTTAGAATTTTTCAGGCCTTTTTGAACGTTTTTGAGTTTTTGCAAGTCGCCGCTTCTACTAAGGACTTCTCTCTTTTCTTGGATGAAAACACAATTTTGACAAATGACATTTTACTTGTATTTTACTTGTACTATAAACTGTCCATCTTAAAAATCGGGATAGTCTGCAAATACTGCTAATGATTTTTACTCAAATCCATCTTTTGTTGGATTTTGGGGTAAACTGATAAAAATCGCGAAGCAAAATCCAAAAGGAGAGCGTAACTTGGTCACCTACCAAGTTTGCCTTTTTGCAAAAAGCCGAGGGAAAAGGCGAAAGTCGGTGTTTGCCTTTTTGTCAAAAACGGGAAATTGTCAAACAGTGCTTAGGACTATTTACGAAAACGCAAAAAAAAAGTAAAAAGCCGTCGAAAAGGCGAGTGAAAAGTCGAACAGAAACGCAACTGTTAACAGACTGATTAACGCATTATGAAAATCTTCTCACCCCCACCAGCATCCTGCCCTACCAGTCGATGGCATCCTTAACCAGTCTTTAACAAATTTGGCGTGAGCCATGATCAGTTTTTGGCGAATAAAAGATTTATCTATCTATCTAAATATGGAAAAATTATCAATGCTTCAAATACGTCAAAACATTTGCCACTACGTTTCAGTTCAGTTCTGTCTCATTGGGATATATTTGAAAACAAAACAAAAAATACACAATTAACATTCCTGCCCGGAGAGCACAAAAGGATTGCTTGACTAGGGCAGGGAAATAACCGATATAGTTAAACCAGGCCCGTATCCAGGAATTTATTTCGGGGGGGGGGGGGGGGGGGGGGGGGGGGGGGGTGCCTTTCGGGGGGGGGTTCGCCTACTGGTCGGACAAAAAAGTACAAAAACACATAGATCAGTGGGGAAATCCTATAAAAATGATTATTTTTGTATGTTAAGGACACGGCCTTGAGTTAAACAACAAACAGAATCAACTAACTAAATACTCTACATGAAGAAGAAGGAAGGGGACCAAAAAGATTAACCAATGGTTTCAACTTTAAATGAAGAAGAGAGAAAAACAAGGGAAACAAGGAACCAGAAAGAAAGAAAACAAACAGAAACAAGAAAACAGGGGAGGGGTCTAAAGGAGGATAACACTAAACAATTTTCCTGTACTGACCTTTCGCTGCTCGCTTCAACGAAATAAGGTTATTCAAATTCCAGATATCTAACGGTAGTAGATTCCAAATAGTCGGCGCAAAAAAGTCGAATTAAAAAAGAAGCTCTTTTTGTTGAGGGCTCTTCTTGGACGATGTCACAAGAATTTCGGGTGTCATAAGAATTCAGGTCTTGATTTAGTGTGAACATATTTTGGAATGAAAACGGAAGGCGGTTAAGCAAAAAGCAAAAACTAAACTTGAGCAAAAACTAACTTAAAGCAAAAAGTTGCGATCTGGAAATCTCGAGTCTTCGATACATCAAATATCTTGGCACATTTGAAATGAAGATTCTATTTATGTGTTTAGCCGTTGATATAATTTGAATTGCCTTATTTTGGTTTAAAGTGTTGGTTATAGAGTAAATTTTTCTAGTTATTTGTTGTGTTCAGTGTTTTCATATTTGTCTTTTCTTTTTTGTGTTTTACGCCGCTGTATTTGGTAAGCAATCCTGCGGTCGTGAATCAATAGCACGCCTTAATCCGTCTTGGCCGAATGGTTAGCGTGCTGAACTCACAAGCGACGGTACCCTTCCTGCGGAAGTTGCATTTTTTTAATATATTTTTTTGGTTTCTTATTGTAAGGTACCTGATTGGAAAGTCTGCTTTTTCGCTGTTATAATTACAATATAAGGGAAAACTAAGGGGTTTTAGAGAATAATTTTAGTGTGAACTGTTTTAGAAATCAACAATGAAAATTAAAGTTAATTGTTTAGAAAATGTAGAAAATAAAATAAATATGGCTTAGAGGCAGACTGGAAGTTTTTATGTTTGTCTTTAAAATTTACAGTAGGCTAAACACTTCCCGTATGGAAATAATTTAGACGTTTTCAGCTGTTGACAGCTGTAAAACTAACAGAAGTATTATGGGACGCTTTCAACACGTGTAATATTTACAGCTGTAAGTTGCTGTATCCTACTGTATTCAACTGTTTTCAGCTGTAACAATTACTTTCGTTTATCCAACAGGTGTCACTGAAACAGCTGTAAACGTACAGAAGTATTATGGGACGTTTTCAACAGCTGTCCCAAACACAGGTGGATATAGCTGTATGCAGTTGTAAAACACACAAAAGTATTATCGGACGTTTTCAACAGGTGTCTCATATATAGCTGTAACGAGCTGTTTTCCAAAGTGTCCGTATGAAACACAGATGATACCAACTGTGTCATTACTGCTATGTAGTGTTGGGCGATATTCGATATCAATAACGATATATCGATATATCGGACCAAATATCGATATCGAATATCGAAACGCAAATATCGATATCGAAAACGATATTTTTTCACTCATTATTATTGTAAATAATCCAACATAACCTACATTTACATATCCGAAATTGGAGCAATATGTTTTCCGTAATTCAGTTCTTATGTATCCGGAGTTTGAGATGATGCAAGATGCTATTTAACGACAATTTCTTTAGTAGATTTGGGCGAAACGAGACATATCCTATAGCGAAACATACTAAAGAAATATCGATATCGATATATCGATTATCGAATATCGAAAGTGAAAATATCGATATATCGATATATCGAAAAATCCAAATATCGCCCAACACTACTGCTATGTTGTGTTGTATAACTTCTTTCGGCGGTTGCTTCTCTCCAACTTCAACTTATGCTTAACTTGCTGTGATTCAACTCAGTCAAGACTCAAGGATATTATGTACAAATATTTGCATCCTGGTATATAGATACAATTAAATTTTTTTCAAATTATCGAATAAACGGCAGCACTCTAAACGAATTACCAGAAGACGCTTTAGCAGTCTAGAGGGGGCTTCGAATGCGAAAGCTGCTTCTGAAATATTTTGCGCTTCACAGAAAAGAGAAATTAGCCAAAACACGGATGACAGCTCCCGACTTCAAGCATTTCCTCGGCTTTTAAAAACAGTGTACACCACCCAAAGTAAGAAGTACAGCTGGATACGACTGTTCACAGCTATAAACAGCTGTAACATTGACGTCTATCGCCAGTAGCCGTAAATTCAACAGTTGTAAGCAGGTGTTTCCAACTGAAATCAGCTGAAAACAACTGAAAACAGGTCAGAACAGCTGGAAACGTCTAAATTATTTCCATACGGGTGAATACAGCTGTGCTGACTGTATGCGAAACAACCGTCAGACATACAGGTGTTAAGTTCCGTGTAATAGGAATTACCTACCGCTGGGTTCAGCTGTGCCGACTGTATCGAAAACGACCGTCAGACATACGGTTGTTAAGTTCGCGTGTAAGGACTATTTCGTGTAGCTGAATACAGCTGTGCTAACTGGATGCGAAACAACCGTCAGACATACAGGTGTTAAGTTCCGTGTACTAGTAATTACCTACAGCTGGGTTCAGGTGTGCCAACTGTATCTGAAACGACTGTCGCACATACGGGTGTTTAAATCCGTATTTAAAATATTGTATACATTCCGTATTTATTTCGTATTTCGCTGTGTTGACCGGACGCGAAACATTCTCAGACATGCAGGTGTTTCTAACCGCATAAACACTTTTTTTACAATAGCAAGTATGCTGTAGAACGCGCCTTAAACGATTGCTATATAGTACGATGCGTCGGTCTTTTCTACCTGAACCTGCGAGAAAATAACTCGACTCCAAACTGCTTCTGGAAGAATATCTGTTTAGAAAAGACTCGCTCCCGCTGACGATAAACTGGAATTTAGTTTAACATCTGATGATGCTGTTTATTCTTAAGAAGAATGCATTACTACACAACATCCTCTTTGATCTATTTTAGCACGGTTCACTTCCCACTTCTCTTGACTCGGACTTCGTGGTGCAAAAATGTTACGGCTAAACACTCCTGTGTTCCAACCATGAAACAGCTATATACAGTGACATGCTGCTGTAAACGGCTGCTTACAACTAGAAACTGCTGTCCCCACCATCAGACAGGTGTATACAGCAACATACAGCTGTGTCTCCAACGCGTATACCGACTAGACGTAAGAACTACAGCTGTATACGCCACCAGACAGGTGTATACAGTAACATACTGCTGTGTCTCCAACGTGTATCCCGACTAGACGTAAGAACTACAGTTGTATACGCCACCAGACAGGTGTATACAGTAACATACTGCTGTGTCTCCTACGTGTATCAGGACTAGACGTAAGAAGTACAGCTGGATACAACTGTTCACAGCTACAAGCAGCTATAAACAGCTGTAACATCGACGTCTATCGCCAGTAGCTGTAAATTCAACAGTTGGAAGCAGGTATTTCCAACTGAAATCAGCTGAAAACAACTGAAAACAGCTGAAAACAGGTCAGAACAGCTGGAAACGTCTCAATTATTTCCATACGGGTTAAGTAAATACAGTAGTTTGCAATTATGGATTTTGGTGTCTATATTTAGCTTATAGGGGACTCTGACTGTGGTGTTTGTTTCGTTTTTGGGATCCCAAAACGTAAGTGGAGGGATGCATATGAGGTCGCAAAAGTTGTCCGTCTGTCCGTCGTCCATCTGTCAGCACGATAACTCTCGAAGGGAAGTAGATATTTTGATGAAACTTGGTGTGAGGATTCTTTGGGTCAACGATAAGGTTAAGTTCGTAGATGGGCTCTGTAGCCCTACATTTAGGGGTGGGGGAGGGGGTTCAAATTAAGGGGCAAACAAAATATTTGTAAACAGCTAATGTGATAGTCGATTATGGGGTAAAGAAGACATGTTGAACACGATGGTGAAAATCATTTTCTTGTCGGATAAGTAGTTCGTCCGGAATCCGACAAAAACCTGAAAGTTGGTTAGAATTAAAAGTGTTATTTGAAGCTGATTAGATGTTTCATTATGGGGTTAGAAAACATGTTGAGCACGATGATGATAACGATTTTATTGTCGGACAACTAGTTCGCCCGGACTCCTGCCAAACCGGAAAATTTGTTAAAAGCGAAAGTTTTATTTGAAATTGATTAGAGGACAGATTTTGGGGCTGAGAAAAGACGCTGAGTCTGTATATGACAATCTTTTTTAACCAAGACATATAATTCGTCCGGAATCCGGTTGAAACCGGAAATTTTATAAGTTAAAGTTTCATTCTAAGTTATTAGATGTTCTTTATAGGGATAAGGAGATATGCTGAATTCGTTTCTGAATTGTTCTTTTTTTGCTGGATAGGTAGTTCGCTCGGAATTCGGCAAAAAACGGAAATTCGGCAGAAGTAAAGCAGGAAGTTTCGGTCAGTATCGTCGAGAGTATCGTCAAAATAAATATGGCTTATAGAGGTATATCTGAACTTGGTTTTGTCAGATGATTAGCGTGGCGAATACTGGATCTGGCGAAGACAAGACCGAATTGTCTGGATCAAATATTGGATTTTTGGTATCCCATCGAAATATTAGGTCTTGTTATTTGTAAAAGTTCTTTGTGTGTATAGGTGATGATTCGTAGAAAAGGTTTATAATTGTATTGAAATAAGAATAAATAAGTATTAAGATTGGTAAATTTAGATTTAAAAAATTTAAATTAAATAGTTGATATGAAGAAGTTCATTTTTTTTGTTTTTTAAGTTTAAAGTGTGTATGTTTGCTTAGAAAGAGTAGGTGACGTTAAGCAGTTTAAGGAACTATTAACGACACCGAGTGGAGGAGGAGTCGTAGCCCAAAAAGTAAAAAATCAAAATGTTTGGAAAGATGCTACGCGGGTTTAAAAAAAAAAAAAAAAAAAAAGCGAGGGGTCGCTGTTTCGAGTCTCCGTTGTGTCTATCGTTAGGTTTGGGGAGAAGGTTAGTGGCATTCCCTGTAAGAGAAGGTCCGCTCAGCTTCAAAATGGGTACTTAGAGACATCCTTTTATCGGGTTTTCGCGACTGATATGGTTAAATTTGTAATTTTATCTTCCTCCTCGTTGTCTGTATTAGTTCTTTGTTAGTTCACATGACTCCAAATTCCTTATTTAGCTTTAAGCTAAAACCATTGGCTTAGATCAACTTAATTCCTTAAAGTTCAACCCAATAGGGACGACACCCAAATGTCTAGTAATATAATTCACTGATTTACTTAGATAGGGAAGAAAATCCAATAAAAATCCGTTACTGTTATCCGTTATTGTCCTCTATCCATTGACGATCGATCTCATCGAGTGAATACAGATTTTTGATACCTCTATGGGCTTGTCCCTTTATGCTTGGAATACAAAAGTAAGCCATTGCCGAAAAAGAACAATAATATAACAATCGTATCATCACTTTCCCATTTTTTTTCGTCCAAAATTTCCTAGCTTGGCGTCCATACACATGGAAATGTATCCTTTTGTTGAAATTGAAATTCCCCGGGTCTGGGTGTATTTTGGGTTGTCGTGCAAGCAGCGCACATTCTGAACGTTATTACTAGAGCCCGGGTTAAAAAAGAAAATTTCCTTTAGATGAGTAAAAAAAAAATGTATTCAAATATTAGAAGTAAAAATAAGCTGCTTCTCCAGTTAAACTTTGACAACTTTGATCTACAGCCTGTTGAAACAGAAAATTGTCAGCCTGATTTAACCGCCCAGGAACTCAATATAGGCTACTTCATTCCGACTGCCTAGCAAAAATATAGGCTTTTGCTGTTTACTATCCTACAGTATGTAATAAAACATGGCGCATCTCAATTTCGAAAGCAATTAGTGGAAGCCATCTTCAGCAACAGGCCCCCCCCCTTCTCCCCTCCTCAGTCCATGCAAAGGCCACATTCTCCGCCGAACCATTTAAAAATACCGGTCATAGCTTGATTCAAAAGAGAAAGGCTCCTGCACTTTCAGTATTTTAAAAAGGCTCATCTAAAAAAGGATTGTTACCAAGGGGGCCATATTTCTCTACAGGTTTCGCCTCCTGTTCTTCCTAGCTTTTACTCTGTGCTACAGCTTGGTCTGTGTTATCCATCCAACCCTTCAAAAACAAACAGTAAATTTGATTCAAATATAAGGCTGCAAAGCGGCTCTCAATACTGAAAGCCTCTTAAGCCTAACAGACTCATTTTCGTATGTATTTTCATACCCATATATCTCTATAGCCCAGGTTAGGAGTTTAAGAGTCTAATTAATTAACACAGCACCATATCTCTATGAAAGCTTTCTAATTCCTTCTTACATGTCATGGCACGCATATTCGAAATCCAACGGATTTTAAAATCCAATACCTCTGTGACGAGAGACAATAAGCAACTGTCATTCCGGCCCATTGTCAAAAGCTTCCCTGAACAGAAAGCTCCGGGGAATGGATAGAATAATAAACTTTTTGTTTCGTGAAAGCTTTAGGCGACAAACAGATTTCCGGTTTCTTCTCAGGCTAAAAAAAAAAACATCTGAAGAAGATGTTTTCACTTCACGAACTCTTTGTGCAAGGGACTGGAAAACGATGGAGACCAGCATTTTTGATGACATACATAACTGCAATTAATCGAACACAAGAGGGATCAGTGACAGAAATTAGCTTGCATTGACCGATCTGATCAATTAAAATGCCCCCCCCCCCAAAAAAAAAAAAAAATAAATAAAAAAATAAAATAAAAACAACAACAATGATGATAATTTGAGTATGTCTTGTCCGTGGGGACTCATGATAAAGCAGAGGGCGAGTCGCTGGGACAAACAAAAACGCCGAGAAATCCACTCTGGGATTCCACAGGGAACGGCGAAAAACGCTTATAGCAACACATTTTATGAAATACAGAAAATACAAATAGCCTAAAAACATCAATATTATGATGTAGTGTAAGGAAAGTCTTACATATAAATGATAATCGAAATAGGTGTTGTAAGGTCGATTACGGCGTAGAAGGCTTATTACAAATTCCTCTTTTCCTCGGGGCACGCTGTAATACGGCGAATAAGGAGAATAGAGCCAGGTTCTATTTTCCCTTATGCAGAGCCAATCAGATCGCTTGGTTGGTTCTGCCAGCAGGCCGAGGAGAGAAGCAGCGTCGTCAGGGTTGCCACGGGAAGCACTAAAGTTCTACTTTGTTTGAAGCTGAACAAACAACTTTTCTTCCAAAGAACACGTTTTGTTCTGTTACGACTGCTTATTGTTAGTTCAAGGACAATGCCCGTGCATCCGTTAATTTAGTAGCTTTTTACAATATAAAGGACGTCAAATTGTACGCAGTGTACTTCAGAACACTTTTTGTGATCTTTAAAAGCTCTAAAAATTGTATCAGCGTGACAACATCGAACGCTACATCGATAAGAACCTATTGAGTTCCTATCTGAAAAGGCGTGTGTATTAAGACGTAAACATCGCGTATAGCACTATTCAGCTTATTAAACCTATTTGAACAATGCTTAAGCTATCCGAAATACAGATTACAGTTGGTTTTAAGCAAGAAACACATATTTTGAACCAGTAGTAAATGTCTGACTACCCGACAAACAGTTCTGCCTAGAACTAGCTAAGATGTCTTACTTTTCTCTCGCATTCAAGCGTAATTTACCCCCGGTGAGAATTCAGCTACGGCCCCAACCCATTAAACTTATTTCAATCCTAACTATATAACTATAGTGTTATGTAGGTTAATTTCTCAAAGGGGGTTTGTTAAACCTCTTAACAAGTGTAAACTTCTAGAGGGTTTTGTAGTTCTTAGTATTTTTTTTCCAATAAACCCCATATATAATCTAAATCTAATCTTAAATGGATGCTTGGTTAAAGAACGCCTCTTATTTATGTATCTTTCATAATATTATCCGTACGTCCCCTTATGGGATTATAAGCTTCACAAATCCCCATCCTTCGCTATTGTTTTGCTTAGCTACTACAGTTTTTGCTACAGCGTCAACGTCCACCGACAAGTATTTCAATATCGGAATGACACGGTTAATTTTTTGTTTTGTTTTCTAATGTTTCTCACTCTCTTCCTATTGCTTAGCTCTGCTCACTTTTTTGCCACTGCGAGTAAAATTTTCAAAAAATTTCCCCCGAACATCCACCTCGGTGAGCAGGAAGTCTGGACAGAGTCGACATGTGCCAACATAACTCCACGGAGTTTCTCAACCAATTTATATTGAAAAGATCATTTGTAGTAAAAGTTGTGCTAAAAGTTTCCAGTGTAGCAACTATTTGCAGCAGAGCAGTAGCAACAGAGTCGACATAGGCTATACATCTCCACTTTACTTCACACACCGTAGGCTCTGGCTCAAGGACAAGCAAAAACCATCCTTTTTTGCCCCAGGCAAGAGTTCTACGAGGCTTTCCAAAATGTAATATCATATTCATCAATCTGTCCTGAGGTCCACACATACCGTAAAAACCGCAGAGGATTCTTGTCGTGTATAATTTTCACGTTTAATTGTCTGTTATTTAAGTCACAATATGTAGGTGGATAATTGTAAGTTGATGTGTTTAGTTATTTATTTATAAAATACAAGTAGTATTAATAAATTGCAGCACAAGTCTGTTTGCTGGAATAGGATATTAGTACTGTTATTTTATTTTATTTTCAATGTTTTAGCTGAAAATAAAACCTACCTACCTACTTAGACCCTTATCCCTTTCTAGTAATAAGCTAAAATTGGGGTACTAGGAAAAAAAACACACTACAAAACCAAAGTGTCGCTCTCGCAACACAATCTTCTTCTGGTCTATGTCTTGTTTATGTTTGTCAGACCCGCAGACAACCCCCCCCCCCCCCCCCCCGAAATAAATTCTTGGATATGGGCCTGGCTATATAGAGTTCTAAAACATAAATACTACGGTTCCCACACCCCGGCATGTACAACCTTTCCTGGCACCGGCCCAAATCTGCGGGGCCGACCGTAAATTAAGCGAATAATCTTTCAAACGCTTCTAAAAATGCTTATTTTAATTTTCTAACACGTAGCAACCGGTACCAGCTGGTTTCAGCCGGCATCGACACCGGCAGCACACCACACCAGATACTTGGTGTTCCTCGAATACTATTATAGCGGCTTGAATCTAACCATTGAATTTAATTTCAATCTTTTTATAACCCGTCTAGGTAGAGACGGAGTAGGCTATGGTAAAAAACTGAAAAAACAAAGAAACACAACAACAATAACCAAAGGAAGGAAGGAATTTATTTCTTCAACATTTCTACAACATGTTGAACATATTCTTAAACGAATAGCCCGTCTGAATATGTAACAAGTCACCTGTGCTAGACGGACATCAAATTATCAAGATATATTTATCATTTTTTTTGTATACCCTTAGTGAGACTTCAGCTCACTCCAAATCAACTTTGTTCTCTCAAACAGCCACAACCAACATACCTAAGCTTTAAAATAATTAAACACCATGGAGATTCCAGCGAAAAGTCATGAAGGGTTAAAGCGCCAACCATCCTTTAGGTCGGGTTGAGTCTACAAAATGTTATTGCCCCACACATAAAATAGACTTTATGACATACACATATCTAAAATTCTTGTTATTTTAAATAGCCATGACATGAAGCTGGATTTCTATGATCATCTAAGAATTTTGATCCGACATTTTTATCTAATACTGTTAATTTAAGGTGCTATTGCCCCACACATAAAATAGGCTATTATGACACATGGACTTTTCCAAGGCATTTGAAAGAGTGTCTATTAGTGTTCTAACTGAAAAGTGTAAAGAGTACGGACTTGCCCCCCCCCCCCCCACCGTTATTACATGGGTCACAAGTTAATTGACTGGTCGTTGCAAGCAAGTGCAAGTTGGCAATTGTCTGTCGTCGCATTTTGGGGTCACGAGTGGGGATCCTCAGGGCAGTTGTCTAGGACCGATTTTGTTCTGTATCCTGATAAACGACTTACCAAGTGTAATTAAGAATATCTCCATAAGACTGTTCGCGGAGGACGTTAAAATTTACCGCCCGGTACAGGTCCTGTCTATAATACTAACGCAACACACTTCCACAATCACTCCATATATTTCTAAACTCGGGAGACCCGAAATTCGTACGGTACATGCGAGGAGTTTTTCCATCAGAGTTGTGAATTGTTTCCCTGTTTTCGCTACAAGTCAACGGGTCTCGGAAAAGGCTTAAAACAGCCACCCGTGGATTATTTGTTGAAAGCGCAGCCTAGTTTTAAAGTAATCAAATGCTTTGAAATACTGTACGTTGAAGAGTAAATAGTGCGAGGGGTCCTTTAACTAGAGCGATATGTGAAGCTAAAGAACGGCGAGTTCAGGATGAACAAATAAAGGCTTTTGACTATCCTTTCAGGAATGGTGGACCCACCTCTGGCTCAACGAAGGTTATGCGAGCTTCAGCGAATACCTCTGCGTTGACAGTGTCTTTCCCGAATACGAGACTTGGACACAGTTTGTCACCGACACCGTCTTTGCCGCTCTGGGCCTTGACTCAATGAAAAACTCACATCCTATTGAAGTACCTGTCAACTCCCCGTCAGAAGTCGACGAGATTTTTGATGAAATTTCGTACAACAAGGGAGCCTCAGTAATCAGAATGCTGCATAATTACATCGGAGACGCGGTAAGCACCGAATCTTGCCCTGTAAATGTAGCGCTACTTCAAGAAGATCTGAATTCGTTAGTAGTTTGGTGTAACAAACACTCTCATGGCAATTAAAAGTGACAAATGGGAGTTTCGCATTACCTTCAGAAACAGACTGTGATTTACAATTACCTTGTTGCTGGTAGTATTCCCAAGTCGAAGAAGTTGGTTAAAGACCTTGGTGTTGTTTTCGATACGGAATTGAAATAGTATTGCTCGAAGGAACGCTAATCATCGTCTTTTGATGATTACGCGGAGTTTCTCCAAGTTTAATACACGGAATTTCCTGACATTGTATAAGACAATGATGAGACCAATAATTGCGTACAACTCTTCAGTTTGGAATCCTGTAGGCGAAACAAAACAGACCGATCCCGAGTGGAGAGGGTACAGCGCCGGGCCACAAAATTATTTCTTTACCCGCGGTACTCAACTTACGATTACAGAGCGAGACACCTTAATTTACCATCATTCTGAACACATACAGAATCCTCAACTCGGTAGATAAGTTGGATTTTTTTTTTGTTAATTTGATATCACTCAACCTGTCAGCATTCTTTGAGGCTATGCCCACCAACAATACACAGGAAAATTGGTCAACGTTAATTTTGTTACCGTACATGCCAGGCATGGAACGGTTTACCTGAGGAGACTGTTTCCCAAACAAACTTACTCTCGTTTAAGCAGCATCTTGGTGGTATTCAGTTTAATCGCAGCGCCTATGTGAATCATTTTTATTGGAGTGTTCCTTGGAACAATCCACTATTGCGAGCGCCGTAGCAGCTTTCGGTTTTCGATTTCCGGTTTTCACCATATTTTGTGGAGCTCATAACTTGTGAAAAAGTGCAAGTATCAATTTCAAACTTGGTACACTAGTGGGTATTGCGGTTTAGTTGTGCCTTTTGCCCCCCCCCCCCCCCATCCCAACCCGGTTCAGGGGCAAATGGGCCCAGATTGCCAAGTGAACAATGTTCATAACTTGACCAGAAATGGACATAGGACGATAAAATCCCTGTACATGTAAATCCTAGGGCTGGAAAATTGCTTATAAGGTTGCACCTCCCCCCACCCACCCAGTTCATGGGCAACTGTGCCCAGATTGCACAGGAGTAAAGCTCGTTACCCCTGACAGGAATCACCAGATATTAAATTAAAACTTGGTAGGTTTATGAGCATTGGGGTATCTTTCCACTTGGTTCAGGGGCAACTGGGCCCAGATTGCCCATAAAACAATGAAATTCCTTTGTGCTTTTGGATCATAGTGGTTGGGGATATATATGTGGAGCTGAACCACCCCCCAGCCAAGTTGCCGACGAAAAAAGGTTTTGAACCGTGACTGTAATCAAATTCTAAGCTGATAACCTTGAGGAAAAAGAGGAGTAAATACGCATTTTGATGGGTCCCTCCCCCCCCCCCCCTCCCCCCCATCCCGTTCATGGGCAGCTGAGCCTATATTTTCCATGCGTTAAGTTCGTCTGTTACAGGTCTCTAGTTCAACTTCTATATATTTGGGGAGTGAGGATTTTGGTTTAACAGCAACAAATAAGACGACGCGACGTAGCCTACTCTCATCTGTCATATGATCGATGCTAGGCCGTTCTTAGTGAACTGTGAATGATGGAACTCAAGCTATTCGTGCAAGATCTTCAACATTTCTCCTGATTTCTACTTGCGGTTTGTTTTCATTTATAATGGGATGATTACAAATTGGTTAATTTCAGTACTTATTGGCTATTGGGGATGTGAAATGGCTTGGTTCTAAAGCTGTTTGTATGTAAAATGTGATAAACATTTTACTTTCAAACTCCATGTCTGAGCGGTTGCGCACTTGTTAGTGTATATTTGTTATATCAGTGTATAGTGCAGTGTTATTAAACAATAGTTCATGTGTTTTGTCGGCAGAGAAGAATTTCTATCATCACTGAGAACTATGAACCAACATTTTCGTCTAAGTGAACTTTTCGCGTGACTTAGACTGACGGCATTTCACAACTACTAAACGAAGAAAACTAGACATATAAAATAAACTATAAATCCCATCAGTTTGTACAAACAATCTAAATAATAAAACAAAGAATATAATACCTAAGATAAAAAAAAAGGAAAGTAAGTGAAAGCCAAATTACAGTGCACACGAATGGAACTACATCCTTCCGCCCATTTCCAGTTCCCCTAATTTGTATAGGAAACGCCCAGTTTCCTGATTGGAATTGCTGGAACGTGTCTGGAACGCCAAGATCATTAATACAATCATGAACTGATGAAGGACTTGCGTAATCTTCATTTATCTCCAGACTTGACTTGAATATGGAAACTCGGTAAACGACTTACACTCCACACTGTTCTAGGAAAGCCCGAATGGGCCACACAGCAGTCCCCGAAGCCGCGCCGAATTTGAATTCGGCGGCGGCGGAGTGAATTTGAGTCGGCGTCGCGCCGGAAATTTATCGGAATTTGCTCTATTTTTAGCATTTTTAGTAGAGTGTTCCTTGGAATAATCCACTATTGCGAGCGCTGTAGCAGCTTTCGGTTTCCGGTTTTCACCGTATTTTTTGGAGCTCATAACTCGTGAACCAGTGCAAGTATCAAGTTCAAACTTGGTAAACTAGTGGGTATTGTGGTCTAGTTGTGCCTTTTGAGGGTCCCAACCCCACCCCAACCCGGTTCAGGGCAAATGGGTCCAGATTGCCAAGTGAATAAATGTTCGTAACTTTACCAGAACTGGACATAGGACGAGAAAATTCCTTGTACGTGTATAGGGCTGGGAAACTGGTTTTAAAGTTGCACCACCACCACCCACCCTGTTCATGGGCAGCTGGGCCCAAATTGACCAAGAGTAAAATTCGTTACCTGTGAAAGGAATCGACAGGTATCAAGTTAAAACTTGGTAGGTTTGTGAGCATTGCGGTCTCGTTTATGAGTCCCAAATTGAACCCCCACTTGGTTCATGGGCAATTGGGGCAGATTGCCCATTTTTTTATGTTTTAACTTGACATCGAATTATTTAACACTAAATTACAGTAAGACAAATTATATTTTATTTTCTAGAATAGTATCAACTGAAACAGATCTGAAATTAAGAGTAATTAATAATACCATAGATAGAGTAAAAACCAGCAGATATCTTGGATTCACACTTGATGAGAATGTTTCGTGGAAAGAACATGCGAAATTAGTTGGTAATAAACTTTCAAGGTCCCTTGGAGTCATCCGCCGCCTTAAATTCCGTTTTCCTAAAGAAATACTAAAAATGATTTATCATTCTATTTTCCATCCTCATCTGTCTTATAGGTGCTCCATATGGGCAAGTAAGTTAATTTCTTGTTAAAAAAGAGTTCAAATCATGCAAAATAAGGCAATTCAAATTATATCACCGGTTCAACACATTGATAACATTAATCTTCATTTCAAATGTGCCGAGATAATTGACGTATCGAAGACTCGAGATTTCCAGATCGCAACTTTTTGCTACAAGTATTTCAATAACCTCCTTCTGTCTTCATTCCAAAATATGTTCTCACTAAATCAAGACCTGCATTCTTATGACACCCGAAACTTGTGACATCGTCCAAGAAGTGCCCTCGTCAAAAAGGGCTTCTTTTTTAATTCGATTTTTTGCGCTGTCAATTTGGAATCTACTACCGTTAAATATCCGGAATTCGAATAACCTCATTTCCTTCAAGCAAGCAGCGAAAGGACATTACAGGAAAATTATTTATTGTTATCCTCCATTAGACCCCCCCCCCTCCCTGTTTTTCTTTTCCTTGGTCTTTCTTTCTTTCTCGTTCCTCCTTTCCCCTTATATTTATAGTTGAAACCATAGGTTATTTTTTTCCTCTCCTTCTTTTTCCTTTAAATAGAATATTCAGTTAGTTGATTATGTTTGGTATTTAAATTAATATAGGTTATTTCCCTGCCCTAGCCGAGCGTTAAATGTGTGCTTTCTAGGCAGGAATGTAAATTCTGTATTTATTTTTTTTCTTTAAATATAGTCCAATGCAACTGAAACTGACAATAACCGGAGATAAGGCGATGAAATTCCTTTTCGCTTTTGAATCATATGGGTTGGGGATATATATATGAAGTTGAACCACCCCCACCCTCCCCGTTCATGGGCAAGTAAGCCAATTGCCCATGAAAAAAATTTCCGACCCGTAACTAGAATCAAATTCTAAGCTGGTATACTTGAGGTAAAAGAGGTGTAAATTGGCATTTTGATGGGTCCCGGCCCCCCCCCCCCCCCCCCCCCCCCGCCCACCCCATCCTCTGGGCCCAGATTTTCCACGAGTTAAGTTCGTCAATGACAGGTCTCAAGTTCAACTCTTGTGACAAGTGGGGTATTAGGCTACTACGATTCGGTTTATTGCACTTGTTATTACCTCGCTAATGGAAAAGAGGTTTAAATGGTCAGACTGGCCAGTGTTAGAACTCAAGCTACCAGTGCATGATCTTCAACATTTCTTTGGATTTATACTTTTGGTTTGTTTATATTTAAAGCTTTTTGTGATATATTGAGTGCTGTAAGTAAAGAATAGATGTCTTTTTGTTTGATGTTTGATAATGAACTTCTTGAAAAGAACAATCGGTCGAAAAGAGCCGACACGTTTTAAATTCTATTAGACTCAGTTCATTAAATCCAAAGCTGGGAAGTACACAAAGCATGATAATAAATAAATAATCGAAGAAACAAGTATTAACAAACGATCTGACAGAACTTTCGCAAAATCTACATTTAGTTTATTTAAAAAGATTACACTAAATGAAGAAAAAAATTACATCAAGCTAAACTTGTGACCAAAATAAAAGTCTATCAATCAACGCACGCAACCTATCGAAGAAAAAAGTTTAAAAAGATGCTTCCGTTCTTTATCAGAATATCATTTTTTTTTTTTCAGTCATAATTTTCCATCACAAACCAATTTCCGTCTCTTTATCAGAATATCATTTTTTTTAAATCTTGTTTTCCATCACAAAAGAACTAGATTGAAATTCAGAAAACCGGCGTAAAAAATTATAAAAATACTTTTCAATTAGAAAAGTATTAAAACGACTCTTCGTCATAAGAGAGCTTGAAAAAAAAACAAGCAGCTGTTAATGAAGTAGTGCAAGTAGCAAAAGATGTTACAACTTCATGACATGTACCAAACAGATGATTGCATAGGAGGAAAAGAGCACATAACAATACCCAGCATTCTCTACAGAGGACCTAAATTGCATTATTGTTTTCTTTTAAATCATTTTAAGCTTGAGACCCTCCATCATAGACGGGAGAGGCTATGCAGAGATTTTGGTATGAAGTCCCTACAGAACCCCTCCTTCCGCTCCCTTCTGCCGGCTCTCTTCCAACCTCAACGTTTGCGTCCGCAAAGAGCGTGTGTGGAGCGAATACCCAAGCTAGAGCCCCATTACTACCGTACGGAGCGGTACCGTAATAGTTTTATCCCTAAATTTGTACATATTTTCTACAAAGAGGTTTAGTTATTCTTGTGTGTCTCACTTCTATGTTTTTGTGTTAGGCCTTTTCAGTTTGAATTATTTATCTCGATATTATGACAGACATTATTTATTTGCCTTCATGTATATTGACGTATTCAACAGGCCATTTGGCCCCAAGCCACGATATGTGTTGATATTTGAAATAAATTGAAACTGAAACTGAAACTTGTTCCAGGGCCGGTATCAAACAAAATACTAGACGCACGTGTCGCGTGTTCACTGCGTTTCACACATCAATCAAATCTTAACCGTAGCTACTGAATTTCCACTAGCCTACTTAAAACTTGATAAAAAAAAAAATTCTTGGCGTCAGACATCAGACATTCCAAGCCAAGTCACCAAAAGCTAAACGAGTGTTCTATAATGTTTAGGAGTATCTTTGCTGGCACAAAACTTGGAAATGTTACTGTCTGATAGACAAATCGCTCATCCATGTTGTCAACTGGCCACTCCTTTGTCTTTCGCCATTACAGGGTTCGGTTCCACTCTCGGAAAGATAAGGATTGAAAAGCCAATTACGACACTTTGTCAGACAAGACACAAATCTTTGTGTTTCGAAAGTGACGCACTCAAAGGGCCAGAATGAGGATTTGCAGCACAAGTCGATTGTGACGTTCTCGTCTACTTTCTTACATCTACTCGTACAAATGCCATATGAGCTGGCAGTTCTATAGTAGGATCAGGTCGGAGTCTAGGACCAACTACCAGTGCTTTTGTCTTGTTTCGCATTAATGCACAAAACTAGTAGTGATGAGTGCACAACTGTTGACTATTTGCCTTTCTGACCCATGCACCAAGTTGTTCAGTAAATTCAATGTTTTCTCAGTGTACTTTAATTTTATTTACCTTAATTGCTTTGGTAAGCCCGTCTGAAAAACTATTAAAGGAACCCCACTTGATTATTCTGCCCTTTACATTATCCCCTTCTCCCTTATTACATTATAAGCTTCTCATATCCAAGTCTTTTACCCTTGTTATATTTTGTACCAACATCTTAGCGCTTCCAGCCATTCGCGCTACACAATCTTCGCGAAAAGCTTCAATGTTCAACTCTTTCACATATAAGGACATAAGAAGCTTCAAAGTGTTGTTTTCCATTTTCGAAGATTTGGTAGGCGCCTATCTTTGACGGCGCCTTCAGTCTTAAGAAACTTCGCGTTCAGCCGCCGCGTCGGAGAGTGGGAGGCCTGTACAGGGTCTACAAGCGCTAACCAGGAAATGGGGAATTTCACATGGTAAGAACTGTTATTTTTGAAAAACGGTATTTCTGCCCCATTTCTTCGTGAAAAGATCATTTCTAGCCAGAGTCGTGCTTTAAAGAAACATCAAGCGTGCCACTCAAAATCTCGCTAAAAAGAGAAAGATCGCTTATGCTTCAATTGTTTCTGATAGCGCACATCTTAGTCGATTTAATCTTTCTAAACTGTATTTTAATCTTCTTGCTCTGTCCCCATTTGGCAATTCTTTCTGCTTCCAAAAAATAAGTTCCTCGGACCTATTTTAAAGTTGCTAAATATCTGCTGATTTTGCCCCCTTGTACCTACCATGTAATTCATTTTTGGCACAAAAAAATCAAATGGGTCTGGACTGGATTATTAACAAAAGAATGGAAGATAAAAAATCATCCGCTAGTGAACTGAAAATACACTGAAAGTGGCCTTCACTCTTCATGTGATCTATAGTTTTGTTTATGTTGTGTTCAGTTTAATTTTTATGACGTGTGTTGCCATTCTTTGTTCTTTTGTGCACTCCGTCACTAGGACTAAAAAATGTGCTTGTGCTTTTGATGTCCATTGTGCTTTTGATGGGTTATAAAGAAGCTGAACTGAATAGAACATAATGTACTTTTTAGTAGTATTGCTTTATTTCTTTTTATTTTCATCATTGGCCCCGTTGCCAGAAGATTTATATATTTTCTTTCTTTTTCTGTTTCTTACTGTACTTTTTCCTTTCCTTGCTCAGTGCGTACAAATGCATCGTCTAATCATCACACAATATACTGTGCTTACTATATATGTAAAAAATACTGTCTCTACTGAGATAAGATTATTTCTAATTCAGATTAATCTTATCCCAGTAGAGATAAAGTTAATCACACTAGTAAATACTGCAGTTAACTTAATCCTTTCTCGGAGAAACTTTTACGGTGTAGGCTAAACATGAAATTCATTCGTTCCATCAAGGAAGTTTGACCCCAGCAGTCTGAAGCGAATATGTGGACTACACCCAGATGTCCCAAGGAAGACGTAGTAATTAAAACTTAATTCACTGGAGAGATAAAGAATTCCACGAGGCGTGCCCTTCGATTATTGCGGTCCAAGCACTCCGTCAAAGAGATGGAACTGAACTGGCAAAATTCCGGAAACGTTGGAAGACTTTGGGACTTCAAAGCCCCATCGCGGAGTAGCTATCACGAAATCGAGTTTCGACATGTCGTCAAAGCTTCCACGTCGCTGGTTCAGTTTTATTGCTAGTATCGTAAACGTATCCTATCCTTGGTGCAGAAATATTTCACAAGTTGTCGCATGTTGGGGGGATCGACTAAAAAGAGGCAGGGCACGGCACGACATAGAGCGTGTTCCTCCCTTCTAACAATAGTTACTATTAGTTACTATTTCCGTTCCATCCTCACTAAAAGCTTTGACGGCAAAAAGCCGGAATTCGTGACGTCATGCGTAGTAACTACGGTAAGTAGGGTGGAACACGCTAATAGTGTAGGAGGCACCCAGGGGCGTCGCAAGTGCATTTTCGGTGGGGGGGTGCAGAGCAAAAATTTTACCGAATCCTAGAACTAAGAATTTGAGCTTTAAATTATGGAACAGAGACGATTACGTAGGAAGAGTAACAATAAAGGGCACCATGAAAGACGATAAGCCAACTATTAGGCAGCGCTCTGGCGAAGGCCACATGGAGAATATACTGCCGGACTTGATTGCAGTAACAGCTTCTACCTCTTATAGCCAATAGAAATCGAGCGCCGCAGGCGAAAATTTTCCAAATAATTTTGTTTTGCTGTAGGCTAAAACTAACGGCTTCCCTTACAATTTTATCATTTACCGTTGATTAAACACCGAAACTCCAAGAAGTTCCCGAAAGCGGATGGAGCGACGTTCCGGCAGCAGCAGTAACCAATATAGTCTAGCCAATATACAACCCATAATGAGATAAAGTGAGCGCCGCAGGCGAAATTTTTTTTTGCTTTTAATTTTAATCGTAATTTCCATCCAAATTCTAGCTTTTAATGTTTCGAAATCTCAATCCTAAAACTGGGTTGAAACCCAAATGACGCGACGTTACACAAAATAGAGAATATTACGAAAAGTGCTGCAGGCGGAATTTTCGAAATATGTATGAATAGATATTGTTTTTGGAATCCAAAATAAAAGTAAGGACTATCGATGATATCATAGATCATCCCTTTTGTCTGCGACCACTGCTTCACTCGACCTCTTCTGAGTTTCGAGGTTCGTGGTAACTTCCAATTCCTGGCAATTATAACGAATAAATTACCGAATTCCACTTATTATACCGAATAAGTTAGGCCGATAGCATGTTCGGGATTCGGTATAACTAGCGTATCCCGGTTATTATACCGAATTGTTTGGTATCGAAAGACTACCGAACAATATTCATATTCGGTATACTTTTGTCGAAACTGGAACAAAGTCGGTATTAGTGGTTAACTTCCTAATCCTGGAAATTATACTGAATTAATTACCGAATCCTAATCATGATACCGAATAATTTTGAACCAATAGCTTATTCGGGGTTCTGTGTAACTACGGAATCTCCATAAATATACCGAATAGTTCCGGCATCGAAAAATAACCAAATGATTTCAGTAAGTTCTCTCACCAAATTCGTGATAACTACCGAATACTGGCAAATATACCGAATCCCGATCATTATACCGAAGAGATTTATACAGATAGCCTATTTAGGATTATATAGAACTACCGAATCCCCGTAAATATATCGAACAGTTCTGCTATATATAACTACCGAATCCCCGTAAATATATCGAACAGTTCTGCTATCGAAAAAACACCGAACAATTTTAGTAAAATTGTGGGCCTCCGGCCCAAAATTTTACCGAATCTCAAAAAGGTGGGGGGGTGCTGCACCCCCCGCACCCCCCCCTTGCGACGCCCCTGGAGGCACCAGTACTAAAAAGAGGCACGAAAACCAAAAGGCCCCGTTCAGGCTTCATGGTGAGGGGTAGGAACAATGTTCAAACGTACCTTCGTTTGGGCTCTAGAGTTACGAACTCACACGTACTTGTCTACTTCTACTACTTGCTAATCTTTTTTATTACTCGTGCCTCCAGTGCCATGCCGTGCCTCTTTTTAGTCGATCCCATGTTGGGTAGCCCAAATTCACGCAGCTTGTGTATAGGAGGGGTTAATGACTCGAATTACAGAATGTAAGATGTTTAGCCATAACCTGTGTGAGGCTATCAGTTCTACTGAACCTGATTGATTGATGTATAGTGTTTAATCGTGTTATAGTTTATTTACTTTATATATTTTATACTCGTCGTACATACAAATAAATGAAATGAAAAATGGACCTTGAATTCTGCCGCAAGAATGTCAAAATGTAATTACCTCGCAGTCCTGACAATCAGGAACCAAAAATTTGAAATTTTGTCTGAGGTTGGATGGTCCAATTTTTTTCGAAAACTACAAGAATTATTTATTTATTTATTTAATCTAATAAAACGGCCAACTTGGGCCATACTAAACAACTAACAATAAATATTAACAACTGACAATGGGTGTTGCTAGGTTTAGTTGCTAGGCAATTAGTTGCTGGGCCCGAAATAAGAAATTTTTTTACCAAGTCCAAAGCAATAATTCTCCTCAACGAGCCCGGCTCCAACCCTAGGTCACTAGGTCACAAATTTCTTACAGTTATTTAGAGGCGAAAGCCTTTTCTCTTGCTTTGTATTATTATTATTATTATGTGTCTCTTCGGTCTCCACACAGCAAAATAAACGCTCGAGTTTGTCCTGCACAGCGCAATAGGGCTGTTGCACTGAACAATTCAGAGAGGTGGAAATGAGCAACGGTCAAGACAGCACAAGCAAAAATCGTAAGTGACCTTATGACGTTCCAGCATGTTTGTCGGAATAGCTATTGGTATTTTCAGTGTAGCGAAATAAAAGATCAAATTAGAAAGACTTAACAAAAAATTTCGGTTAAAACTTCCAAACTGTTCTTCTAAAATCAAACAGTTCCAAGTTTTCTCAGAAACATGGCTCGACATCATTTGCTGAGTCAGAAAAACGCCCGGCTCTTGTGAGTGGATGGTTCCTTTCCGCATGAAAGAAAAGATGAAACTCGATGAGAGAGAGATAGAGAAATGTTAATATATATATTTAATATATACAATATATACAAATTATAACAGTTTTTATGCATTTTTCTTTGGTCTATATCTATATCTACAATTGAATTTAAAAAAAAAAAAATTCACATCATTACAGACCTGCCATGTGAAAATCTATACAGATTTGTTTGTGGCAGGACTCAATAATTTAATTAGTATAATTATATTGGGCTGAGTACCAGAAGCACTGTCAGTATCGACTCGTACAAGATGACCTCAGATGGCAAGCATTTCTTTGTCTGTGAACGCCAGCGTTCTCAGTAAAGCATTGTCCTAATAGGTGTAATAAGGTGAATAGCGCTATACGCGATGTTTACGTCTTAATACACACGCCTGTTCAAATACAACCCAAGAGGTTCTTATCAATGCGGCATCCGGTGTTGCCAAGGTAATACAATTTTTCGAGCTCTAAAAATATCCAAAAAGGTTCTTAGTACTACTTGAAGTACACAAGTACAATATAACGCAAATTATACTCTAAAAAGGCTATTAAAATAACAGATGGACAGTATTGATCCTCGAACTGACGAAAAGCCGTCGTAATAGAACAAAAACGTGTTTTTTTAAGAATAGTTGTTTCTTTAGCTTCCAACAAGGTAGAACTGTTGCGCTTTCTTTGGCAACACTGACGACGCTGCGCCTCTCCTCGGCCCGCTGGCGGAACCAAGCAAGCGATCTGATTGGCTATACATAAGGAAGAATAGAGCCAAGCTCTATTTTCCTTATTCGTCTTATTACAGCGCGCCCCGAGGAAAAGAGGAATCTGTAATAATCTTTATACGCGGTAATACACCTTACAACACCTATTAGGACAATGCTTAAGGATTTTAATTTTCTCCGCGTCCAAGAATCTATAGTTGATGAAAAGCTGCTTCTATTGATGTGGAGAAGGCATTTTTAAGACAAACTCCGCCATTATTTTCTAAGCTGCACACGATTTACGCAGTCCAGTACAGCAGTCATTCCGACCGTCTCTGTCGTGGTGCCAGACAGAAATTACTCCTCATATCTGGAAATCTTTTCTCCTCAGCTCTGCTCTTTCATCTGATGTCCGATTGCGAAGCTGGAGCAATCTCGGTGTTCGAATTTTTCTCCCCTGCTTCTGTTGCTCGCGAATGCTTCTTCAATGTTTGCTAGTGTATTTAGCGCAGAGCTAAATAACACTAGAGAGTAGCCACAAGACTTGAAAAAGTGACACACACTCAAATAGCAGCGACACTAGCACCATTAGCGATAGCTAACGTCCCTACTGAAACCCAGTCAGTAGTTCATGGTGGGTTTACACACTGCGTAAAATCCGAGCGTATTTTGAAATCCGAGCGTATTTTACGCACATTTTGAGCTTGAGAAGATTTCTAGCAATACGGACGTATTTAGATACAAAAGGGACCGATTTCTCAAATACCTCCGTATTGCTAGAAATGTTTTCAAGCTCAAAACGTGCGTAAAATAAGCTCGTATTTCAGAATACGCTCGGATTTTACGCAGTGTGTAAATGGACCATCACCTGTTCCAGACACAGCAAAGAATAATACAACCCCCCTGCTTCCTCGATGTGTTTACAAACCCGCAAGTTCGTCTGGCTTAGAATGCAGCAAGCGTTGTGGTCGGCGCTTCAACTAACGCCAGTTTCCTATAGCTCTTGTCGCTATTCATAGTGTTATTTTGCTCTGGCTTAGCGCAGTGTTAAAAAAAAATCCAGATACATTGCAAAATACACAAGCGAATATGACATTACGACGAGTATAAAAATCCTTCCTGCTCTCACTTTTGTGCCTGTCAATGAAGTTGTAGCTACTTTCGAACAGATTTCCCAGTAGTAGAAGAATGAAGGAAGTCTAATTAGTCGGAGCCTTATTCGTCAATGACGTTAGCGATGTCAAAGCAAGGCTACGAACGTCGAATATTTGAACGAAATTTTTCAAGGAAGAAGGAGAATAATTACACCAAAACAGGGCTCTTGTCTCTCAATTCTTAAGGAAGAAGAAGAAGAAAGTTAGAACAGTTGTCATGCCCTTTTCGTCAATCTTCGTTCTTTGGAAACAAAGAGCGGGTTCCATCCTACTTACCGTAGTTACTACGCATGACGTTACGAATTCTGGCTTTTTGCCGTCAAGGCTAGAACGATATTTCTATTTTCCAGCAGAATATCATGCCACGGGCGAATCCGACGAATCACGTTACAGATATCTGTAGTTACTGCGCTTACTGCGCTCCCAAGCGTGGTAAGCAAATAGTTACTATTAGTTACTATTTCGAGAAGATTGGAACGGTCACCGTAGTAACTTTTGGTGAGGTTGGAACGGAAATAGTAACTAATACTTAATATTTGTAGAAGGGTGGAACATGTTCAAAGAACCCGTCGTATTTGAACCCGTCATCGATTTCTTCGAGAAAACCTTGATTGGGCCAAACGGACCACGCCGCAACTCATGCTTTCCAGTCGAGCTGCGGAACTACCATGGCACGCAACACGTACGCTTCCACGTACCAATAACTCAGTGGAAGGTTGGCATCGCCAGCTTAGCCGTCTGATTTTCGCCTTCTTAGCCGGCGCCACGGGCGCCCCAAGGATGTGTGTGTGTGTGTAGGGGGGGGGGGGTGCTGCCCCCACCCGCAGAAGTTCCATCGGGAAAAAATCCGGTAAACTTTGAATGGCCAAGCGTTTTGCTCAGGGAATCTACCGAAATCTGGGGGAAAGATTTTGTCTTCTCACACGGTCCCAGGGGTGTCCCGAAGGGGGGGGAGGGGGGTAACTTTTGACTGGTGCGGCGAAACCGCGCCAGTAAAAATCTGTCAAATTCGCCTAATTGATGATTTTTAGGGAATCTACCGGATTGGTGCTGAGGGATTTTTGCCCAGGGAATCTACCACAATCTTGCTCTAGGAATCTACCGAAACTGGACTCAGGGAATCGATCAGAACTTGTCTCAGGGAATTTGTGCAAGTTCGATCAGGGGATCTACTGGACTTTGCCCCACAGTATCTACCAGAATTTGCTCAGGGAATCTACCAGAATTTGGTTCTTGCCGGGTAAGTTTAAACTCACAGCTTACCAGGATGACCACGACTCAGAACTTATCAGAGTGATTCATGCAGATAGACAACACAGCGTACCGGACGTTCATCGATTGATTCCGGTAATCTTCCAAATCTCTGTAGCTTTCACGAATTAGGTAGCCTACTGAAACTAAATCATCTCCAACTAAAAATAACGTTTCAGGAATAATACCACGGTACCATCTATTCCAGTATTGACATCTTTATCGACTCCTTTCGGGTGATAAGCCGAGAAGAGTTCAAGACGAAATACCCGTGTTTCGGTATGATCTCGAAAGTCGCCATAGTATGGAAAGCGTTCAAGCTGGCTAAGACAATCCCTGTTACCTCATCAGAGGGGGAAAGAATTTTATAGCTGACCAGCGTCTTGAAAGCCTGTCAGTAGTAGAGTGTAAAACAGAACTAGTTGACGAATGTAACAAGACCAAAGGTTTCGATGGGATCCCAAAAATTCAATATTTGATCCAGACAACTGGTCTTGTCCTAGGCAGATCCAGTCTTCGCCAGACTCCTTGAACATTTTTACAATTAAAATCCAGAAACAGATTAAGGTCAAATAGCTAATCACCTGAGAAAACCAAGTTCAGATTTGGATTCAGCATGTGTGTACCTATAAGTCATATCTGTTTTGACGAAAACTTCCTGCCACTTCTGCCAATTTCCCGGTTCCGGCCGAACTCCAGAACTACTTGTCCGGCGAAAAAAGAAAGCTCAAAGACGAAATCAGGGTATCTTCTTTCCCCAGTAATGAACATCTAATCAACTTCAAATAGAAATTTAGCTTATAACCAATTTTCCGATTCCAGCCGGATTCCGGTCGAACTATATGTCCGGGTAAAATATGATTGTCATACAGGGACTCAGCACCTCTTCTTACCCCTAAATCGCTTATCTAATCAACTAGAAATAAAACTTTGACTTCCGGATTCCAGACGAACTAGATGTCCGGGTAGAAAATTGTTTTCACATAAGTGTTCAGCATGTCTTCTTGCCCTAAATCGAACATCTAATCAACTCCAAATAAAACTTTTAATTTTGACAAACTTTCCGGTTTGGGCAGGATTCCGGTCGAAATACTTGTCCGTCGAGAAAATAGTTTTCACCATCGTCTTCAGCATGTCTTCCTACCTCTAAATCGAACATCTAATCAATAATAATAATATAATGCAAAAATAAGGCACATGGCCTCTAAATGGCCAACTTCAAATAAAAATTTTACTTTCAACAAACTTTCCGATTTGGGCCGGATTCCGGGCGAAATACTTGTCCGTCGAGAAAATAGTTTTCACCATCGTCTTCAGCATGTCTTCCTACCCCTAAATCGAACATCTAATCAATTTCAAATAAAACTTTTACTTTCAACAAACTTTCCGGTTTGGGCCGGATTCCGGGCTAACTACTTGTTCGATGACAAAATAGTTTTCACCATCGTGTTCAGCATGTCTTCTTACCCCATAATCGACTATCACATTAGCTGTTTCAAAATATTTTGTTTGTCCCTTAATTTGAATACCCTCCCCCGCCCCTAAATGTAGAGCTACAAAGCCCATCTACGAACTTGACTGGTCCGACGCCTAACGAACCCTCACACCAAGTTTCATCAAAATATCTCATTCCCTTCGAGAGTTATCGTTCTTACAGACGGACGGGTGGACGGACGGACGGACAGACGGACAACTTCTGCGATGTCATAGGTATCCCTCCACTTACGTTTTGGGATCCCAAAAACGGAAAACGATTAAAACGTGACGAAAAAATATGTAGGGTGGGTTGCAAGGTCGAATACTTTTTAGTTTCAAACGACGATCTTAACTTTTAACCGAATAGGCTGAGATCCAACACTGTCTAGAAACACATCAATTATTCACCTAAATATTCCTGAAAACCCGATAAAAATGCGTTACTTCTTTAGTACGCTATTCACGGATAATCGATTCCACTGAATGAACTTATTCTTTCGGATTTGTAGTACCTCTATGTGCTCGTCACTGTACGTTTGAAAAATTTACCAACTAGAAATATAATCCATTGCCGGAAAATAAAATAAAAATATGAGATTCATTACAAGACATATCCTAAAATCATTTTCCGACAGGCGTAACTTCTCCGATATCGTATCTTTAGGCATGGAAATGCAGTCCTGTTTAAATTCAAATTCTCCGCGTCAGTCCAATTTTGGTTTGCCGTGCAAGCAGCGCTAACTGTGAACGTTATTACTAGAGCCCCTGATAAAAAAAAATACAAAATCACTCAGATGAGTCGAAATGTTCCAGTGTCTTCAAATATCATATGTAAAACTAAGCTGCCTTTTCAGTTTACCTTTAACGGGCCTAATGTCAGTCAGAACACAACAGTATTCTAGAGTTTCTGCAGTGGATGATCACTACGGAGAATTTCCGGTAAAACCTCTAAAATTACGGTAAAATTCTGAAGCCCCCCCCCCCCCCAGGTGCCCCCTGCCTAGGACGCCCCTGCCGTCGGTCTGGAAATTTATCGACATAATCGGAGTGGAGCAGACAACTAACAGCTTCAAGAGAAAGCACTGCATCTCCGTGCAGAGTCCGCCACACCACGAAAAGCATACAGAGATTGCTCAAGAAGAATTGAAGCAATTATTGTACAGTCAGACTGATCTCTCCCGCTGTCTGAGGGGACTTAACTGACAGTTTCAAACTTCAAGAGTGGCTTTGAATTGTTGTTTCTTTTTTCAAAATGATCACACCGTCAAAGATTTGGTATTGAACTTCGACTGGGATCTGATCTCGAGCGTGTTCCATCCTACTTACCGTAGTTACTACGCATGACGTCACGAATTCTGGCTTTTTGCCGTCAAGGCTGGAACGATTTTTCTATTTTCCAGCAGGATCTCACGCCAGGGGCGAATTCGACCAATCACGTTCCAGAGATGCGTAGTTACTACGCTTACCACGCTCCCGAGCATGGTAAGCAAATAGTAACTATTAGTTACTATTCCGACAAGGTTGGAACGGTCAGCGTAGTAACTTTTAGTGAGGATGGAACGGAAATAGTAACTAATAGTAACTATTGTTACGAGGGTGGAACACGCTCCTCGTAAAGCCCTCCACCGATTCCGTATGTCATACGAGTCCTGAATATTCGGGAGGATACACTGGAACCTTCAGATACAAAATTCATCAGATCACTGTGCTTATAGCCGACTTCTAGTTGACTGTTTTAGTGGCTTACGAACTATGATTACAAGCCCGTCGGTAGCTTCTGCTTAGATGCCCGGTGAAAAATGTGTGGCCTACGTAGTTGTATGATAGTTGGACGAAAAAGATGCATCTAGTGATATGTAATAGTAAAGACTACTATCATTTAATGTGCCTCAGACTGGGCCATTCTTAAGTAGTCGTATCCAGTAGCTTCCTGTCTTGCTCAAAGAACATCCAGTCTTGCTAACAGTATCATCCAGTAGAATGAAGTAACACGGTAGCCTTGAAGTAGAAGCATGTAGCAGTATCAGTTAGTACTCCATGCTACTTTTTCGTACAACTTCATATTACTATTCTGAGATAATATTTTCATGGAGGGGTCCTGGGTTCAAATCCTGGCTGAGGAGCATTTTTTCTCTACTTATAAAAACCAAGAGTTAGTAACTCATTTGGCACTTGCCAGGCTGGTTCAGAGGATGAAATGTAGAATTTGCCCTTTCGTTGGTTTGTTCTGACCGTTTGTAAGCAGAACCCTTGAGATAAGAAGGATGGACCTCTGGAAATCACAACGATGTATCGTTTGGTAAAAAGTACTTTATTTTTTAACTTGGCTCTAATGATGCGCACTTTGAATGAGCTAGAAATTCATCTGTAAGCAAAACCCTTGAGACAAAAACGATAACATTTTTGTTCACTTTTCGGTTAAGATGCGCACTTTAAGGGTGCTAGAGATAAATTTTTCTTAAGCAAAACCCTTGTGGCACAAAGGACCATGCGCCGAAATGTATCGTTTGATATAAAAAAAATAAATTTGACTTGCAGTTAAGATACGCACTTTAAGGGAGCTAGAACTTGATTTATAAGCAAAACCCTTGATTCAAAAATTATGGTGGGCACCTCATGGGGATCATTAAATGTACTGTTAGCAGCGGCCGTGTCAAACATTAATCTCAGGGCTAGTTTTTCACTAACAGTGGCATTTAAAAGTATTTCACCGAAGAAGATATTTATAGGCGGTAGAAGCTTCACTTATTTATTGTAATTTTGTTCCATCCACGAAGTTGACCCTAAAGATTGACAGCCTGGCGAGGAACCTTGCCAAGAAGGGCCGAAATATCGCTGCCAAAGCATCGTAGCTGACGTATCCGTTTTATGTATTATTTGAACATATGTTTCAAAGTCAGCTTGGGTTTAAGGAATATTTAGGATACAGTACCTTAAAACCAACGTGATGCACCCAACATGATACCCCTATGAGCCTCATTCTACTTGCTCATGACAAAGAAATACTTTGTCTGTTTATATAAATAAATACAAAAGTTTTATAACATTAGCAATTATAAATTAGTTTTGTTCAATAAAACTGGTTTATCAGATTGGCTGGTTGGCCAGATAAAAAAAAAAATTCCCTCTAAGATTAACAAGGTATCTTGTATTTTTCAACTAGCTCTGAATGGCCAAAGCAAGACTGAAGAACTGACGATATAATTTTGTAAGAGGTAGAGATATTTTATCTACATAGAGTTTGACCCGGCACTGCTTACAGCAGGGACTATAATCTAGTCTTTGGTTTTTAAATTTAGGGACGTTAGAATTGTTGTGTTGGAATACATTAGAAAAACTAAACGTTTGAATAGGGAACTATGATTTGATTTTAAATATTTGGCTTTCTTTCTATGTAAGACAATGGAATTCAGACTGTGTAATATTTAGTTTGTTTTCTTTTTCTTATGAATAGACTGTTTGTACAAAATTATGTGATTTGTAGTTAATTTTAGATGTTCAGTTTTGTTCCTTTGTCAGTTGTGAAATGCCGTAATGCTAAATCACGTAATAAAATTCATTCATTCATTCAATCTAGTCTACCGTCTTGGTGTAGCATATTCCTGGAGAAGTTCAAAGGAATGGATAGTCCAAGAAAATGAATCTCCTGGGAGTTCCCAAGCAACGTAATTTAAGATACAACAACACTTTTCCTGGAACGAACTTCCTGCCGCTCAAGTAACAAAAGACGCAATTAGCCAATGATGTTGATTGTTTGACACAAAGATAGACACCCGAGGCTCAAGGGGTTGGTCCCTCTAATTTCTTGGGCTACATACAGCCAAAGCGGCGACGAACAAAGGATCGCACAAGACACTCCGTAGAAGCCGAAGCAATTGTGGCGTCTTTTGCAATTCGTACCTGCGTTTGCAAACCTTATTATCCAGTGATTTGTGTATTAATTGGTTGTGTTGACTCAGCTTTTCGTTGACGACCGGTTTTTATTATGGCACTTGAACTTCGGCCAAGTGCCATATAGCGATCGCAATTTCTGTCCGTCCGTCGGTCGGTCTGTCGGTCCGGGTTTTGCTAGTTGGGGCACTTCCACATAACCTAGGACGATGAAACTTGGCAGGCATATCAGGGACCCCAAATGATTAAGTTGGAAATATTCACTTCCCCGATCCGAGCATCGTGGGGGGAGTGGCCGGAGGGGGAATCCGGAATCTTGAGGTATTTATAACTCTTGAACGGGTGATCGGATCTTAATGAAACTGAGTATTCGGAAAGATCTCGTGTCTCAGACGATCCACACAAAATCCAGACCGGATCCGGTGACTTCGGGGGGGGGGGGTCGAGAGGGGAACCGGAAATCTTGGAAAATGCTTAGAGTGGAGGGATCAGGATGAAACTTGGTCGACAGAGCAAGCACAAGTCCTACATACATCATTGCCGTAACCGGACCGGATTCGAGCAATATGGGGGGAGTTTGGGGGGGGGGGCGGATTTCTGATTAAATGTGAGTTCGGTACTTCCTGATGCACTAGAACGTTGCAGCGGGGCTGGCATATCAGGGTCTTGAATAAACTGACTTGATAATAGTCGTTTGCATGATCCGATCGTCGTGGCGGAGTGGCCGGCGGGGGAATCCGGAATCTTGAGGTATTTATAACTCTTGAACGGGTGATCGGATCTTAATGAAACTTGGTATTTGGAAAGACTTCGTGTCTCAGACGATCCACATAAAATCCGAACAGGATCAAGTGACTTCGGGGGGAGTTGGAGAGGGGAACTGGAAATCTTGGGAAACGCTTAGAGTGGAGGGACCAGGATGAAACTTGGGGGGAAGAGCAAGCACAAGCCCTACATACGTCACTGACGTGAAAATAGATACCTTGTTTCTAGGTCTAATCCTAGGGGGGGGGGGTTGAAGGGGGATTTTGTGACAGTCTCATCTACTTTCTTGTACCACCTACTCGTAACAAGTGCCATATGAGCTCGTAGCTCTTGTTATCTGATAAGTGTATAAATTACCTGACGCGAAGTGCTAATACGGCGCCACGCGCTGTGAAAGTATTTTCTAATTCGTTCTCCGTTCTTAATCTCATTTTTGGAATCCCAAAACGTAAGTAGAAATAACTATGAGATCGCAAAAGTTGTCCGTCTGTCAGCAATGACATATTTTTATGAAACTTGGTGTAAGGATTCTTTAGGTCAAGGGAAAGGTCGAGCTCGTAGATGGGCTCTGTATAGCCCTGCATTTGTGGGGGAGGGGGTTCAAATTAACAATTAATGAGATAGTCGATCAACGGGTAAGAAGACATGGTGATCACGGTTATGTAAACTGTTTTCTCGCCGCACAAGTAATTCGCCCAGAATCCGGCCAAAACTGAAAAATTTGTTGAAAGTAAAATTTTATTCGGAGTTGATTAGATGTTCGATTTCTGGGTAAGAAACTAAGAATAAATGCTGAACTCTTATGTGAAAGTTCGCCCGGAATCCGGCCAAAACCGGAAAATTTTGTTACAACCAAAGTTTTATCTGAAGTTGATTAGATGTCCAGTTTAGGGGTCAGAACAGATGCTGAATCTATATAATACTAATAATAATTTACTGGAAAAGCCTAATAAGGCCATACAACAGACGCCTGAGGCGCAACAACAATTTATACCACTAAAAATGAAGCACAGATTATTTTCTTCTTTTCATTGCATTCAAAACGAAAAAAGCAACCTGTCTTCGGGTAACCGAACTAACTTAAGCCAAAATATAAGAATCTGCACCAGCCTATGATTCCGGGAGTGGATCCCTCTACTCAGGGTTGCCAAATCAAAAACATTTAGAGAGTGACTTTCGGCCCAAAACAGAGAGTGAAATGGGAGTGAAGTTATATATTCGTGAAAAAAATGTGAAATGGTCCCTTTTGGTCGGAATCGCCTCTGCAAAAATGATACATCTTAGTTTATTTTCGCAAAAAGACTTTTAATAGTCACTTCTAGTCGGAATTCCTACTGCAAAAATGATACATCTGGGCGTTTCATGAAATAGAGTGATTTTTATGTCCTACGTAGGACAAGAGTGACACAAACAAAATAGAGTGACAATTCACACTATCGTGCGACATGAAACCCTGCTCTTACTGCCTGGGTATGAGTTGTTGTATGCAATCCAATCAGTCTCTTGTAGTGAAGCCTCAATCGACTTCAATTTACCAGAGCTTCGAATACCCAAATTTCACTTCCGTAGTGAATTCTAGGAAGGATTTTTGTTTGGAAATTTTTTTTGCATTTTTAGGTCTTTTAGTCCCAAAACCACTGAATTTCTCAGTAAAGCCGAAGAAGTCATCCTCCCTTTTCTTTTCATTTCAAGATTATGATCCTTTCAACCCCATTCTGTGATAAAGTAGCCTGACCCCTAGGTGTTTAAACTTAGTCGACTCTTGTATTCGGTGACCTTGGTAATAAAAATTCCACTCCTCTCTTGGTTTCCTTCCCGTGAAAACACTATTTCAATCTTTTTCACATTTAAATTTAATCTCTCTCCGTCCAAATAATCTGAAAGGATGTTTAATAAAGTTTGGAGATTCTCTGGAGACGTTTCCATCAGTACCGGTGAAAAGCAATACAGACACTGCAGGCATACCTAGTTTATCCGTCAATGCCCATCGCTTTTGGGAATAGTCTGCCATTTCATTTATATAAAGGCAGAAAAGCTTAGGGGACAATGCACTACCTTGTTTAAGTCCCTTAAACACTTAAAACAATTTAGAATTTTATTTTCCTAAAACCTTCACCGACCACCAACTTAGTTTATAAATGTCGCTATCAGTTTAACCGTCAGTCTTGGTAGGCCTATTCTTAACAGCTCAATACAAAGAAGAATCCGGTTTACCTTATAGAATGCTTTTTCTGGGTCCAGGAAAGCCACAACAGTCGTTTCTTACCTCTACCATGTCCTTCTATCTTCGTTCTATTAACAACTTGAATACAAATACCCTATCTTATATCCTTCTCTAAAACCTGCCTGTTCTTCCCTAAATATCCGGCCAGCCTTAACCCAACTGGTTAACCTATTATCCACAATCTTTTCGAGTATCTTACTTCTACAAGGAGCTAAAGAAATCGGTCTATAATTTTCCTTTAGTTCAGGTCACCTTTAGAAGAAGAAAAAATCACTTCAAATCGGGACATACAGTTGCCCGGAATCCCGGGAAACTGTAAAATTTGTTATAAGTTAAAGTTTTATTTGAAGTTGATTAGATGTTCGATACAGGGGTAAGGAGATACGATGAATTCGTTTTTGAGCTTAAGTTTTTGCCGCTAATCCAGAATTCTATCGAAGCCAGAAACTCGGCAGAAGTAATGCAGGAAGTTTCGATCAGTTTCGTCAAAATAGGTATGACTTTGTAGGGGTAAACACACATGCTATCCATATCTGAACTTGGTTTTCTCAGATGATTAAGCTATTTGGCCTTAATCTGTTTCTAAATTTTTAATAGTAATAGTAAAAATTTAATGGCGATGACTGGATTTGCCGAAGACAAGACCTGATTGTCTGCATCATATACCAAATTTGTGTAACCCCATCAAAACTGGTCTTGTTCTACAAGCCGTTTTCTGCAGAATGCTGCGGTGATTGTCAGTTTTCTGCAGAAATGAAATGATTGGAGTCCCATCCTCCATCCCGTTCTTCTGGATGAACAACAGAATAGGAACCTCAGTTCTGTCTACCCCATTTTGCTATAATAGTTTAGCACCCGGAGCAGGTTCTTCAGCAAAAGTGTATAGCTGGATAAAACCACCTTATTTGACGAAATTAATTGAAAGAAAAAAATTTCATTGACTCGCAGGAAGAAGAATATAAAACGGAATTGACTGACGACGAAATGGAGTCTTTGTTTTATTCTGTAAGGCTACACATCCTCTCCGGAATATTAGGGAAAGATGTAATAGACTAGAAGAAACAAGACCAAAGGTTTCGATGGGATCCAAAATTTTAATATTTATCAGACTTCTTGATCCAGACAATTGAATCTTGTATATTTCCGAGTCTTCGCCAGACGCCTTTAATCTTTTTGCTATTTATCCATGATCAACCGATTGAATATGTACAAAAGTTACCGTTTTGATTTTTTTTTTTGCTTACGGCCATACAACTAATCAAATGAGGAATCCAAGTTCAGATATGGATTCAACAAGTATTTTTACTCCGTTTTCCCATATCTTATCGACGTCAAAAAGGTCCCTTTTTTCTTTTCTTTTTTTACCAATTTCCTCGTATTTTCTCAGCATTCCCAGCGAACTGCATGCAGAGCAAAAGATCTAGTGACGCTGAGAGCTGAACCTTTCAATCCAAATTTCCAAGTTTTTGCAGATTTTGCCATCTTATCCGTCAAGGAAATAAAGTTCAAAATTCGATTCAGCATGTCTCCTTATCCCGATACCATATCTCTAATCGACTTCCTAAACAACTTTGAGCTTCAACCAAATTTCCAGTTTTGGCAGAATTCCTGGTGAATCATTTGTCCGGCAAGAAAACTAAGTTCAGATTTGGATTCATTGACCCTCCTTACCCTTTCAACGAATATCTCATTAGCTTGTAAAACATTTTATTTTACCGTTAATTCGAAACCCCTCCTCTGCCTCTAAATATATGGCTAAAGGACACATCTACGGACTTGGCCTATACTTTGCCAGTGAATCCTTCTACGAAGTTTGAATAGCATATATCAACGACCCCCCCCCCCCTCCGACAATTCAAAACCCAAAGAATACATCCGCTAGGTTGAAACAGTCTTCTATTAAACCGAATTAACTTTGCGCGTCTACGCCCGACCGAAGTCACCATCCCCCTGGGTGCATAGATCAAAGAAAGTGACTTCACCCACGCGCAGAGCTTACGCCAGTGTAAATAAAGGGGTAGGGTAGGGGCTGGTCAATGGTCAAAAATTGGTCAACAAATTTTATTAAATTGTTACCAGATAGTTGTAGGATGCATTCTGACTTTTCGACCCAGTAAATGCCGGTTGGGACTTTAGAGAGAAAGAAACTGATCGCATACACTTTTGTTTGTCATTAGTATGTTCGTAAATTGCAACATCATGCCTGCTCACTCTATACCCACTATGTTACAACTTCGTGCTAAAGCGCGAAATACTTGTCGGGCGTGAAAATAATTTTTATAGTCGGATTCAGCATGTTTCCTTACCCTTAAATCGAATATCTTATTGGCTTCTACAAATAGTTTTTGTCGTCCCTTACTTTGAAACACCTCACCACCCCTAAATTTGGGGCTGTAGAGCCCATCTTCGTACTTGACCTGAACTTTGACCCAAAGAGTCATCGTGCCAAATTTGAACAAGATATCTCATTCCCTTCGAGAGTTATCGTGCTAACAGACGGACGGACACGTTTTTCGATGTCACAGATATCCCTCCATCCTCCTTCAGAGATGCGGCCTGTCTGATTTATGGAATGGTGGCGTTGGAACTTCTTTACAGTATGGTGAAGTGTCGCGTAAGGTGAAGCAATTCCTTGGCGATCAGAAAATTCAGGATTGGCAGTGTCGGAAGGCTGAGTCGGTGTCTCTACGTTTCTTTGCAAAGGCGAAAGACGTATGGGGGGGGGGGGATTCATTTTAAAGCCGGGTTGTCGGGAGTATATTTAAAGTGGATGGTGAGTTTAAGGGGGGGGGATTAGCTATTGGGGACCCGATGAAAAACTTGTAGCCTGCGTAGTGGTATGGTAGTAGTACAAAAAAGTTGCACGTAATACTATGTAATAACAAAGAATACTATCATTTAATGAACCTAAGACTGGTCCAATCTTATGTAGTAGTATCCAATAGCATCTTGTCTTGCCATAGTAGCATCCAGTCTTGCTAATAGTAGCATATAGTAGTATGCAGTAACACTGTAGCCTTGAAGTAGAAGCATGTAGTAGCATCGTTAGTACTGCATGCAACTTTTTCGTACTACTTCATAGTACTATTTTGAGATAGATTTTGTATCGGGGAGAAAAGAAGGTTTATAGGAAAAAATGGGTTAAAGAATGGCCCTTACTTTTGCCCGATGTGTGCAAAGATGGATGAGGATGTGTTCCACTTTATGTGTGAATGTGAAGGATTTAAAGATTTAAGGGTCGAAGTATTTGGGGTGGAATTACTAGAGAGGAGTGGCTATTAGAAAAGATTGAAAGTACAAATATGGGGGATATCCGTAAGGTGGCTAGATTCCTCCGAGCTGGTCAGTCCCATAGAGAGCTATTTGTGTAGTTTGTTGTGGTTTTCTTTTTGTTTTGTTGCCATGACCCCATGGTTTTTTTCGTGCAATAAATCCATTCATTCAGTTGTACGTTTTGAGATCCCAAAAAGGAGTTTACTACCCAAATGCTAGAAGAGATAGTCGCATCTAAGAAATCAAGAGAAGCGACGTTTGTGTCTGGGAAACCAAGAGAAGAGAAACCCTAAACAAAAGAGCTAAGAGCGGAAACGAAGGATCAAAGAAATTATGTGAAACTGAAATTTCTCGGCCAACTTGTTTGAAATCTTTCCCAAGGGAAATAAATAGAAGAAGCATCAGTACTCTTTTGATAGGTACCAAAGTCTTTTTCTTACGAAGTATTTTTCATTAAACATGTTTTATGAACATGTGTGGCCAACATAAAAAGAAAACAGAGTTTCTCAACAGATAGAGTTTCTCAACAGATGTAGCCCACAGCAAAATTTGCGTTCATCAATTGCAGGTGAGAGGACAACAAATGGGTGAAGAAATGTAGGCTGTGCGATTACTGATTTTTTTAGTTACTGTAATTATAAGCCACATATAGTTATACGGCTTGAAGTTAGAAGCTGTAGGTATAACTGTTCAGCGGCGGCTCACGAGATTGAGGCCCAAACTGAGGGATCTCCCATATCAGCATGGGCTTGAAAGACTAAAACTCCCTAGGCCGGACTCGGAGAGAGCGGACGGGGGTATACCTCTTCAGTCGGTGGTTGAACGCCTTTGAGTTAAGGACTCGCGCGAATTTGTGACAACAAAAATGGATGTGGGAAGAATTGTGTTAAAGATGATGGGGACTGATTTTGGAACAGGATTTGTGTATGAAGTTTTGCAAGGGACGTCAGTGGTTGACGTCCCAAGAGGTGAACTCTTGAATTTCATTACGTCCAAGCTGGACGTATCAGAAACCGATTTAGCGGTGCTGCTAAGGGAGGACCCTGTTTCCCCTAGTACGTTGGCCAAGTTGGCTAACGTAATCATCGCTTCGGCAGTCCCTTCACAGGCTGCTCCCGTGGCGGCACAGTCGGCGGCAGCCCAAGGTCAGGATGGCAGAGCGGTTGCGTTGGGCTCGAGCCAGGCTACCGAGTCTGACCAGGTAAATATGAATTTGTATGGCTAAACAGGTATCGTGATTTGATCCGTGTGTGGAGGAGGATAGTTAAATTCGGTGAGCTAGGAAGGACATGGCAGTCTGCCTTTTTCTCGGATTTTGGTATGGCAGGGTCCGTATTGAGACCGTGCTGTGATAAGCTACCATAAGGGAGTTTGTGAGACCACGTGGTATATTATTTGAAGTAAAAGCAGATGAATGAAAAAAAAAAAAAAAAAAATAAATAAATAAAAATAAAATATAAACAAAGAAGCTAATAAAAAAATTATTAAAATAAAATATTTTTGGAAAATTAAGATTTATTTCCCATGATTTCATTTTGTTGAAAAATGATAAAAATATATTGACCTAGGTATAAGTTGTAGCGGAATGTTGGGAGTCATAAATTTCTGAAGGCGGAAAGTTAATAGGCTGGAGGTTGCCGGAAAACCCGATTTGTTGGATTGAGCAGGCTGGAGGTTGCCGGAAAACCCGATTCGTTGAAGCGAATAGGCTGGAGGTTGCCGGAAAACCCGATTCGTTGGAGCGAATATGCTGGAGTTTGCCGTTGCTTTCAGCGACGCGGCGGGGGTCTTGAGATCGTTTTTGACGCAAAGCTTTTTAGATGATTGATCGAATTGCAAGGCTGGAGAGCAAGCTTGCCGCCGCCAGGAGACCGTCGGCAGAATTAAAAGCGGACCGAATTGCGGAGGCGAAGAAGCCGAGGGACGAGTTTCGGCAGCATAGGGTTGTAACCCTGGCTTCGGAGTTGGCTCAGGCAATGGAGAAAGAGGTAGGCGGCGAGGAGGCTGCAAAATTATTTGATTACGCTGAGGCGGTGCGATCCGAGAAGGGGAGCCCGGGCCTTTCATCCTTAGTGTTCGATTTATACGGAAGTGCGGCGGATAAGGAGATTGTGAAGGCGCTGGAGAAGTGCAGGAAGCGGTCGGGGGGGGGGGGGCACGCCACCTCATTTTGGCAAAAGGCCCTACCGGCAGGCAGGTGCTTTGTCGTGTTTTCGGTGCGGGGAAACTGGACATTTTGCCCGTCAATGTACGGGCAACTCGGAAAGACCATCGGTTAAGCCCCCGATGGCTGGGAGGAGAGATTGAAATTCCTAGTTGTTGTGTCTAATAGTTGACTAATAAATGTTATCTGATGTGAGATAAAAGTTTTTGACAATTCTATCCCTTGTGGGTCGTCAAGCGAACGGTGTTAATTAATGTCAATGAACCAGCATTTAAAGGTCCCTTTGGGTTTTCACTTTCTTTTCGGACCGCAGCTGGCTACCCAGAAAGGGTATAGTTTGTTTGTTTATTTGAGTTCATTGGCTCGATCTTCGGAGCAAAGGGTGACCGCAGCTGGTTTCACAAAGGGGTATGGTTTGTTTGTTTGTTTTCAGGTTCGTTAGCCTCAGTGAGGGTGCAAAGGGTTAAAACTTTTACTAATTAGGGTATATTTTAGGGATTAGAATGCGGTTGGTGGGGAATGCACTTCGAAAAAGTTGCCTGATAGTGATGATTTCGATGAAGGACTCGTGTGGGTCAGAAGTGGTTTTAATTCACAGGAACATTTTCAGAATTTCAAGGGATCTTTTAAGGGTGTTTCGTACGACGGTGATTTCCCACCCCCGCGAATTTTCAAAAATCATGATTCGCTAAAGAATCACTCCGATTTCGTTACAGAAACGCTTACTGAGCGAATTCGGAACGATTCGATATCTGTGTGGGGTACCGTTGGGGAGGTACAGCCGCCAAGGGTGGTATTGCCTTTGGGCTTGGAACCCAAAAAGCCTCGTTTAGTCTTGGACGCGGGGTACGTGAATTTGTGGACTAAAGAAAGGAAGTTTGCCCTTGAGGGATTGAGAGAAGTTCGCAAGATTGTGCGAGCTGGAGACTGGCTGGGCCTGTTGGAGGAGAAATCGGCATACGATCATGTCGCGTTGTCAAATGAGTCTAGAGAATTCTTCGGGGTCATGTGGGACAATGTGTATTTCGTTTTCAATGTGTTACCATTTGGCTACGCTTTATCTGGATTCGCGTATCAGATGCTCGGTAACATGCCCGTGTATTTGCTTAGAACAATGCGGATAAATATCGGACGGTATATTGACGATAGTCTCGTGTCGACGTCAGCAACGTCGTCGGCGTCTTCTCTCATAAAAAAGGCAGCGGCTGTCTACAGTATTTTGGGATATACGCGTTCGATAAAATCAGTTCTTGTGCCTACAAGGTGTCTGCGCTACCTCGGTATGGTCATTGATACGACTATACCTGCGTTTGTTATTCCATCTGACAAAGTAGAAAAAATGTTGTCGTTGGTAGAGCGCCTTCTCGCAGACAAGCATCGCACTGTCCCATTAAGAGAGATACAGAAGTTTTTGGGCTACGCGATTTCCTTGCAGCAGGCATTCCCACATGCCAGGTTGTTCATTTCTCAATGTTCAAGGGCTATCGCTTCTTGTGGGGACGGTAATGTAAAACTGACCGACCCTTTACGCCAAGAACTCTGTTTTTGGCGTTTTGTTCGTGACGCGCCTAAGGTATTCCCTTGGGATAGTGAAAAGCACATACTGGTTAAAATGTTTACCGACGCATCGGGATTTTCGTGGGGAGGCCATGTGGCGATGGCTGGGGTCGAACCGTTCTATGTTCGCGACATCTGGAGTGTCGAGGAGCAGGATCTGGGAATTTGTGCTAAAGAAGCACTAGCCCTTAGAAACGTTCTAGAAGCTGTTGGGGAGAGGATCCGTAATTCTACAGTCAGAGTGTTTGTGGATAATCAGGCTTTGATAGTTAGATGGAATTCCGGAAAGGGAATTTCTGAGGAAATGGAAAGGGCGGTAAAATCAATATTTTCATCTGCGGTTCGTTTAATGTCCGGTTGAACTTAGAATTTGTCCGTTCGGGTGACAATGTAGCGGATTACCCGTCTCGCGTTATTGACCAAGCTGATGCTACCTTGTCTAGTCATACGTGGCAAAAGGTCGAAAAGTGGTTCGGTGGGAAGGGTGGACACACCTTTGATTTGATGGCGTTGGACTCCAACGCTATGAAAAATGCGAGTGGAACAGTTTTGCCGCATTTTTCACCGTTTCCACTGCCGGGGTCTTCTGGAAACGATTTCTTTGCTAGTAGTATCCCGGCAGGGAATAATTATGTGTTTCCACCGTTTGCAATGATCCCGTCAGTCATACAGCACTTGGAGAGTGGTGTAAATAGTCCATATACTTTGGTGGTACCCCTTACGCCAAAAACGCCGTTTTGGTGGCCAACGGTTTGCAAACGTGCAATCAGTTGGCTTCGGTTAGGTTCGCGAGGAGAGATAGGCCCCCTTCTTTTCCCGTCAAAGTCGGGTTATGTTCCTAGAAAGTTGCCGTTTGATTTATACGCCGTTCGTATGTCTTGCTGGGGTAAAGTTTGAGTGTTGTTTGTTCCTGGCATGTAAATATATATATTTATTACCGATTTTCTATAATGTGATCGTTGGTTTTAGGATCGTTTGGGCCGTATTGAACAAAGGCGTTTGCAGCTGCAGGCACGTTCAAAGAGTACGAAGTACGGAAAGCAAAAGGAGGCTTTAAAACACCGCTTCATCACATTTTTGAAGTCATTTCGGGGCTCCGATGTAGCATTGTCGGACGCCACCCCTACGGATGTTGTGCGTTTCTTAATAGATAAAGATGGTGGTGGTAGAACAAGAGTACATGATCTTGATTGTAGGCTTGAGGCTAGGGACAGAAACGCTTGCCCTTGCCCAGTCCGGTTACATGCTTGATACGGTTTCTTCCATGTGCGGGGAGTTGTCTGCTATTTTTCGAGAGGAAGGGATAACGGGCGAGTATAGTTCCCAAACTGGTTTCGGAAATCCTGTTTTATCCGGAGAAGTGAAATCGTATCAGAAGTCCGTCAGAGACGAACAAAAAGATGCCATGACGCCAGTCAAGCAGGCGGTACCGATGTCTTTAGCAACATTAAAGTGTGTCGCCGATCATTATGGCAGGTTATCTCGAGTCGAGAGTTGCCAAGCAAAGAAGTTTGTGAATTTTAGAAATAAGGCTTTTGTTTTGTTGCAGTATTTTACCGGGGCGCGTTTTTCTGATTTGAATAGATTGCCCAGTAGTTCTTTGCGAAAAGGGAAAGAAGGCAGGGGTTTTGTTTTATTGCAATCGGAAGGTAAGTCCTTGAAAAATGTGACTGGACGGATTTTAGGAATTCACGAATTTTCGGACAAGAATCTTTGCCCTGTGAAAGCTCTTTCTGAGTATATACATTTTGCAAATTGCCAGGGTTTTTAAGCTTGAAAAATCTTTTTTGTTCCCAAGGATATTGGCGGGAAATTTGAATGGGCATATTTTATATGATGATATGTATTACTCGTTGAAGGAGTCCCTCAAGTCATTGGGTCTATATCAAGGAGAACCGCCTCACAGTATCCGCGCTGGGGCCGCAATTACGCTGTTGAATTCCGGGACCGAGGTAGGTCTAGTACAATCTTTTGTTGGTTGGAAAAGTTCTGTTATGTTTGAGCGGTATACAGCATCGGATCGTTTGGTTCAGTTGTCAGAGGGGCAACAACTCTGGTCTGAAGCCAGTACCTCGGTTAGACCTCTACAGTTTGACGATCCAGCATTATATGACCCTGTTTTTTAGGGTAACGTGGTTAATGTGTACGTATTTGAGTTCAATAAATTTCACCCCCCCCCCCCCTTTTTGGGTTGGTATTGGGCTGGGGTTGGTGTTGGAAAGTATTAAATAGGTTGTGATGAAGGGTAGAGAGGGATTGGCGGGCGTCCCCAGTTTAAACCCCGACCGTGAACGGAGAGTCCGGCATAATTTACTAGGCCGGACTCGGAGAGAGCGGACGGGGGTATACCTCTTCAGTCGGTGGTTGAATGGCTGAGAGTTGGGAGTCAAAGAGAAGGAAGTGAAAGGGAAGGAGAAAGTAAAAAAAAAAAAAAAAAAAGGAGAGGAAAAGTAAATAAGGATAAATGGTTAGGTGGATTTATATCCATTTTTGTTTCCGATCACGGTCACTCTTCCAGTCCGCGACCTCTTCGCGGGCGTCCCCAGTTTAAACCCCGACCGTGAACGGAGAGTCCGGCATAATTTACTATGCTGGCATACCGTTTCCACAGGGGAGACCTCATTGAGGGAGTCCACGGTATGTACGAAAACGTTGAAGCTGACGACATCCTCAACTTCAACTTTAGCAACTTACGCGGTCATAGCCTCAAACTCACCGCAGAGAGGTTCTGCAAAGATCTTGGTCAGTGGAGTTCCAAAAACCGCGTGCCACCTCATTTGAATCAACTGCCCGAAGAAAGAGCAAACTCTCCATCCTAAGCCAATTCAAGAAAGAAATTGATGGAATGTTTCTTTCCCAAATATACGACCTTAAATGTTTCAAAAGAACTTTGTAGAGGCTTTGTGGCCTTTTTTGGCAATAGTTTATTATTATTATTATAAGCCCCTCGGTTCCAAAATTGGCGCAATATTCGCTTATTATTAGAAACCTCAGCGGCGATCAAGTTTGAGTACACAAAACGCCGGGCCGATTGTATGGAATATATTGCCAGAATCGTTAAGAAGGTCAGAGAATTTGTGTGAGTTCCGTCGAGATCTTAAAACCCTTTGTCTCCACCAATATGAGTTTTAAATCGTTTTATGTTGATTTGAGTCGTTCTCAGGTTGGCCCTGATTCCGTTATGTTTATTTAATCATTTATTCTTTATTTATTTGTTTGGTTTTGTTTGTTTTTGGAGACGAGATTTTGGAGTGTATAGATTTTTTTTTGTTGGGTGTTCGACCAGGAACCGAGTAAGTGTTTTGTTTATTTTTTTCTTTTCTCTTCCTCTCTTTTTCTTATTTCTTTCTATATTATAGTGTTATGTTGGTTAATCTCTCAAAGGGGGTTTGTTAAACCTCTTAACAAGTGTAAACTTCTAGAGGGTTTTGTAGTTCTTAGTATTTTTTTCGAATAAACCCCATATATAATCTAATCTAATCTAAAATCTAATCTATCGGCAGAAAGGATAACGCCGTGGCTAATATTTCAGCTAGAAATGGAAGCGATATAACTACTTCTCAAAGAGGGTTGAGAAGCGATATAACTACTTCTCAAAGAGGGTTGATCCCCTGTGGACCGTGGGGTTTTGGTTGTAAAAACGCTTTATAAGGGACGTTGACTCACTCGGCTTTGAACTTTAGGGAAATTCGAAAAAGAGAAACATGGATTCGCAGAACCTGTTAACAAAAACCTGGATTTAACATGAAAAAAAAGAGCCGATCGTTTCCTATGAATTTTTAAAAGTGTTACCCTTTTGGATGTTTCTTCGTCGCTATCAAAGATCACTGACAACCGAGCCCAACCAGCGCACGACCACTTCACGCAACCAGCGCGCGCACTGCTTCGGCCGAAGATTGGTAATTAGTGTCTTTTTCTTTGTCTTTCTGTGTTTTATTTATTTTCTTTCATTTGCTCCACATTCTGAAATGGCGGGTAGAAGGTTACTTAATTACTTACTGATAGCAGAGACAACAAATTGTTAGTAGTTGCAAGTTGCATTTCATTAGACCCAACCTGAATTTCCAAACTGTACGTTATGCTTTGTTCTTCGTCTGTCCCTCTAGTTGTGTAACTGAGACTTCGGAAGTATTTCACTTCAGCATGTTTGGAGACTGGTTGTACTTTTGCCTTTACTAATAATCAAGAGCTGGAAATACAAACGACTTTGAGGCAATAATAGCAGAATCTCGGAATGTTGTTTAGGCACACAAAACTAAGCTTCGAACCGGTTGTGTTTCTAAATATTTCTTCACCTCGCGGATTCAAAATTGAGCTTTATTCACAAGCCTAAATACCAAAAACCGACTGTACAACGCAAACCCCGAAGAATCTGACTCGAGTAAATGACCAAAATACCTCCATTTGAAAAACACAAAAGATGTTCAAGAAATTCCGAAACTGAATATTTGGCGACAATGTAGTCATTTTGGATAGTTTTCCTTCAGACTGGTTCCTGGCAAAGACTTGTCTTAATCTTCAGACACTTCCAAGTGGCAAAACAAGGTTGAAAAATTATTGATCCCCGGTTTCCGACCAAAGAAATGGCCAACGAAATAGCTCTAAACACAAAGCAAACACTTTTGATGACTATCTCTACTTGGCGAGGCAAAATCTACGGCCTCTCCGGCTACCTAGTGGAAGAAAGGGAGAAGTGGTGTCACAGCTGCTCCCAAAGATCGCCGTGATTGCTTGACACTGGATTTGAGTCTTGAGTTTGAGTCGTTACGGACACGCTTACTCCTTCAACCTGAGGATCAGTGGCGCGTTTTGGACTTCGTCATATAGAGAATTGACACCTTGACCCTTCTCAAGTCGAACGTGTCCGAAAGCTCCGAAACGAACGAAAATGTTGAGTTAATTCAGCATTTTATGCAGAATTTCGCCTTCGGACTTAAATTTATTCAAGCAATGTTTACAACGGATACGTCAGCTATGATTCTTCATCAGCGATATTTCGGCCCTTCTTGGCAAGGGTCCTCGTCAGGCTGTCAATAGTGTCAGTCCTCTTTATTACAGGTTTGTTTCCTTCCCCGAAGTTGAACCAGAGGATTGACACTATTGACTGCCTGACGAGGACCCTTGCCAAGAAGGGCCGAAATATCGCTGATGAAGAATCATAGCTGACGTATCCGTTGGAAACATTGTTTGAATAAATGTTTCAAATTCAGAGTGGGCTCAAAGAATATTTACGGACTTAAATTTTCACTCAATTAATGCAGCATTAATTCAGCATAAAATTCATCGACAAATTCAGCAAGAATGCTAAATTTTATGCTGAATTTTCAAGAAGAAACTGGGGAGTACGGCGATTCTCTCAGTGTTTTCGGCGGTAAACATATAAATTCAAAAAGACAACTGACAATTTGGCAAACATTCCATATTCTAAGACAACTGGCGATCATGGCCAACGAAGAAAGGAAAGATAAAAAGGTTCGCTATCAGTAGCTGATCCATTTTGTCTTCTTTATACAGCTAATTATTTTTTCTTCTTCTTGTTCCTGACTTAAATTTTGGTATTCTAGAAGTGTCAGAGAAGAAAAAAAGGTAACAGCTTTCGGACAACAAGACCAAAGGTTTCGATGGGATCCCAAAAATTCAATATCTGATCCAGACAACTGGGTCTTGTCTTAGCGAGATCCAGTCTTCGCCAGACTCCTTGAACATTTTTACAATAAAAATTCAGAAACAGATTAAGGCCAATTAGCTAATCACCTGGAAAACCAAGTTCAGATTTGGACTCAGCATGTGTGTTTACCCTTATAAGTCATATCTGTTTTGACGAAAACTTCCTGCCACTTCTGCCAATTTCCCGGTTCCGGCCGAACTCCAGAACTACTTGTCCGGCGAAAAAAGAAAGCTCAAAGACGAAATCAGGGTATCTTCTTTCCCCAGTAATGAACATCTAATCAACTTCAAATAGAAATTTAGCTTATAACAAATTTTCCGATTCCAGCCGGATTCCGGTCGAACTATATGTCCGGGTAAAATACGATTGTCATACAGGGACTCAGCATCTCTTCTTACCCCTAAATCGCTTATCTAATCAACTAGAAATAAAACTGTGACTTCCAACAGTTTTCCGGTTTTGGCCGGATTCCGGACGACCTACATGTCGGGTAGAAACTTGTTTTCACATAAGTGTTCAGCATATCTTCTTGCCCTAAATGGAACATCTAATCAACTCCAAATAAAACTTTTAATTTTGACAAACTTTCCGGTTTGGGTCGGATTCCGGTCGAAATACTTGTCCGTCGAGAAAATAGTTTTCACCATCGTCTTCAGCATGTCTTCCTACCTCTAAATCGAACATTTAATCAACTTCAAATAAAACTTTTACTTTCAACAAACTTTCCGGTTTGGGCCGGATTCCGGGCGAAATACTTGTCCGTCGAGAAAATAGTTTTCACCATCGTCTTCAGCATGTCTTCCTACCCCTAAACTGAACATCTAATCAACTTCAAATAAAACTTTTACTTTCAACAAACTTTCCGGTTTTGGCCGGATTCCGGGCGAACTACTTGTCCGATGACAAAATGGTTTTCACCATCGTGTTCAGCATGTCTTCTTACCCCATAATCGACTATCACATTAGCTGTTTCAAAATATTTTGTTTGTCCCTTAATTTGAATCCCCTCCCCCACCCCTAAATGTAGAGCTACAAAGCCCATCTACAAACTTGACTGGTCCGACGACCCAACGAACCCTCACACCAAGTTTCATCAAAATATCTCATTCCCTTCGAGAGTTATCGTGCTTACAGACGGACGGACAGACGGACGGACGGACAGACGGACAACTTTTGCGATGTCATAGGTATCCCTCCACTTACGTTTTGGGATCCCAAAAAGACAAAAGAAAATGCAGCATTAATGCAGCATTTACAGAACCAAAAAGCTTTCGGACACGTTCGTCGTTAACTCGTCTTGAGGATACAATCAGATTAACTTAGACCTTAGTTCTCCAGTGTCACTGGTGGCGCATACGGCATCAAGCCTCTACTTTCGTCCCGCATTGATGCCGCAGCGGTGACGTCTTCCCAGTCAGGTACTAGCGAGGTACGTGCCGCCTCAATACGCCCCTCATAAAATTCCTCTCTGATTAGTTCTTTTTTGGCCGCTATGCGTTATCGTAAAGAAAACAATGACACGTTACTTCTTGGTGCGCGTTTATCCAGGTTTGGTTTGCTATTTTCAATTCCTCTTAGGCCTAACCATGTTTAAAACTGTTTAAAATGCCTCTTCCCCTCTTTTTGCTTTATCCAACTCTGTTCTGTCAAGCGTCATCAAGTTTGTCATTTCTGGATTCCGACTTCAGTGCTGAGTGCTAGCTGACTTTTCCACGGGTCTAATGCGCGACTCGATATGAAGCGAAAGCCTAATCACTTATTCACGCGTCAGACAACTTATCCCCAGATCTCACGTGTGATTGTTACTGTTCCTCTATCGCGTCTAATACTCTATATGACGAAGTCCAAAACATGCCAGCGATCCTCAGGAAGAAGGAGTAAGCGTGTCTGTGCGACTCAGACTCAACGACTCAAATCCTGTGTCAATCAGTCACCGTGATCTTTGGCAGCTGCTGTGACACCACTTCTGCCTTTCTTCCGCTAGATACCCGGAGAGGCCGGAGATTATGCATCGGCAAGGAGAGACAGTCATCAAGAGTATTTGTCATCGGATTCTATGAAAGACGTATGTGTGTTTTGGGGGCGGCCCAGGTTTCTTCTCCCGTCTGGCTTCCAACCATAAGCTGCGTTCTTTGTCACAGGAGTTCTCACCGGTGGTCTCCTGTTTTTCTTATAAACCGTTTTTGCCTCAACCGATGACTTCTCACCAGTCTTATAACCCGTTTTTTAACTAACCAGTGTCCGGTTTTATCTCACTGGTGCGGACTAACCAGAACCTGCTCCTGAGCCCGGCTTCAGCGAGGAGTTAGCCAGTTTTCATCCACTCACAGGTGAACCAAAACAAGACCAAATTTTCGATGGGATCCCAAAAATTCAATATCTGATCCAGACAACTGGGTCTTGTCTTAGCCAGATCCAGTCTTCGCCAGACTCCTTGAACATTTTTACAATTAAAATTCAGAAACAGATTAAGGCCAAATAGCTAATCACCTGAGAAAAACAAGTTCGGATTTGGATTCAGCATGTGTGTTTACCTGTTCATATCTGTTTTGACGAAAACTTCCTGCCACTTCTTCCAATTTCCCGGTTCCGGCCGAACTCCAGAACTACTTGTCCGGCGAAAAAAGAAAGCTCAAAGACGAAATCAGGGTATCTTCTTTCCCCAGTAATGAACATCTAATCAACTTCAAATAGAAATTTAGCTTATAACAAATTTTCCGATTCCAGCCGGATTCCGGTCGAACTATATGTCCGGGTAAAATACGATTGTCATACAGGGACTCAGCATCTCTTCTTACCCCTAAATCGCTTATCTAATCAACTGGAAATAAAACTTTGACTTCCAACAGTTTTCCGGTTTTGGCCGGATTCCGGACGAACTATATGTCCGGGTAGAAACTTGTTTTCACATAAGTGTTCAGCATGTCTTCTTGCCCTAAATCGAACATCTAATCAACTCCGAATAAAACTTTTAATTTTGACAAACTTTCTGGTTTGGGCCGGATTCCGGTCGAAATACTTGTCCGTCGAGAAAATAGTTTTCACCATCGTCTTCAGCATGTCTTCCTACCCCTAAATCGAACATCTAATCAATTTCAAATAAAACTTTTACTTTCAACAAACTTTCCGGTTTGGGCCGGATTCCCGGCGAAATACTTGTCCGTCGAGAAAATAATTTTCACCATCGTCTTCAGCATGTCTTCCTACCCCTAAATCGAACATCTAATCAACTTCAAATAAAACTTTTACTTTCAACAAACTTTCCAGTTTTGGCCGGATTCCGGGCGAACTACTTGTCCGATGACAAAATGGTTTTCACCATCGTGTTACCCCATAATCAACTATCACATTAGCTGTTTCAAAATATTTTGTTTGTCCCTTAATTTGAATCCCCTCCCCCACCCCTAAATGTAGAGCTACAAAGCCCATCTACGAACTTGACTGGTCCGACGACCAAACGAACCCTCACACCAAGTTTCATCAAAATATCTCATTCCCTTCGAGAGTTATCCCTCCACTTACGTTTTGGGATCCCAAAAATGTATTTTAAGGGAAGAACGGGACAGTGGTGACTAAACACCAGAGACAGCCCGGAGTGCAACGAACGCAGCCATAGATTCTTCGAGGAACGCGGCTCTCATCCATACGAAGGACGTGTCCCAGGTATGTCCACCCTTCTTTACAAACTGATGCCTTTAGCAAATTAGTCAAGAATCGTAACTGGCAAGGAGTCATTTTACCTTCTCAACATTCGTAGTATCACCAAAGACTTGCGGACTAACGTCCATTGCACGTTACGTGCACAAACTTAACACGGGTACGTGTTACGCGCACAACAGTCTGATAAGATTTCGAATATGCGATTGAAACGAGCCTTCAATCTCGGATGTTCCAGCTGGAATGTGTGCCCCTAAAATTCGCGTAACAAAACACTTGTTTGAGGACTACGTATGTTAAGCGGACAACAATAGCTGAATTAATGTTTAAAAGTCCTCAGGTCCCAATTCCGCAAGAACGGTAACAGTTACGCTTCAAGGAACAGCAATTGCTACCCTGCTAAGAACAGGAATTTTCCGCTGCTAAGAACAGCGCCGCTTACTACCGGACCAAGAATCCGGGTTACCGTCTATAGAAGACAAGGGCCAGAGGCCGAAAATCCCTTAAAACAAACAATAGAGGTGGTAGATCACTATGATGAATGAAAGGCCCCTTAAAGGACAAAAGTACAAACCTGCATACTACCAAAACTACAGAGCCAAGGAGGAAATTCGCAACCGACCGCGAAAAGAGGACTGTGTGTGAATGCACCTTTAGCTTAACGGCTTTTTTTCTCAAGAATACTGCCAAATCTTGCAGTGCTCATTAGGACTGCAAAAAAATCTTCCCAAAAAACGACTGAGAACCATGATGATTATCTACCTTGCTCATTTGAGGTTGTCATGACAGTTATTCTTCATGAAAACCTTCCGGTACTTTTTTCTCGTCAGATCCAAGGGCGAATTATTGCTAAGACAAACTCGACAGCTGCCTAGGGACTAATACTCATAATGCCCTAGATGGCAATGCCGTTAGAATTCCCAATAAACCCCGACTTAAAGTTGAACTGAAAAGGTCTTAGATAGGCACTTATTCACTTGAAGAAGCTTGAAAACCCGGCGAATTGCGTTACGTCTATTCATGAATAATCAATTTTTAGATAGTGGAATTTCCTTGTCTGATTTGTATGCTCTATACGCATGTATCTGTGTTGTATGCTCGACGAAAACGATTTACGAAAATTAAGTGTTCTCGCAGCGAGCTACCTTCCGTAAGCTGATCATTAACCACTGAAACGCCACGTATGTACTGAGATTCAGTTTTGTTGAGTCATAGTAGACATTTGCGTAGTGAGGACGACCGTAGATATTCTGAACGTCACACTAGAGCAAATAGTCGAAAACTGCAGTGTATTCAGTTGAATGATACACAAATAAGTTGGATTTTCAGTTAACTTTAACTTCCACCAGCAGAGTCATCTGAGCGTATTCCAAATCTTTTTCGCCGTAATTTATCCTTCGTTTTAACTCAGATCAGCTCTTCGCCAGTTTTTCTAGTGTTCATTAATGTGTGCTGTGTTTTAACTGTACTACGCTGAAAACTATTTGGCAATCGTACGGTATCTTCACATATGTACATTGTATTTCAGATTATTGACAATTCTTATGCTATTCGCCTTAAAGGACCTGTCTTACCTATAATACTAACGCAGTACTTCCATAATCACTACATTTCGTACAGTACATTCTAACCCCTGTAACAAAACCACGCTGTTTTCTCGCTTGCAGTGTTTTGCTACCTTCGATGTGTATCACTTCGTAGACGGTTGTCTGCGAGAAGTATTTCCATCAGAAAAAATGGTTATGTAGTTTCTTTCCCTGTTTTCGCTATAAGTCAACGGGTCTCAGAAAAGGTTTAAACCAGTCAAAACCGTGGGTTATTTGTTGAAAGCACAGTCCAGTTTTAAACTACTCAAACATTTTAAAATACTAGAGTAAACAGTAAGAGGGGTCCTAGGAAGAATTTCTGGAGAACTCTGTCTATAGCCCATTAGTGGCTGATAAAACACTATCCTATTCTTCTCTGTTCTAAATTGAATTTGGATCTGAATGCCACCGACAAAATGCCTACAATAAATACCCACTACCCAGAATGCCCACGGCCAAAAACGTCGACCACGGTTGAAAAATGGTTGAATCGGAGATTTGATATGACATAGGCCTAAAATATGCCGCCGACAAGTATCCATCTTAGCTGGAAAGAAGAAGAAGAGACAGGTGACTCCAAAATCAAAATGCAGAAGAATCTCTACCCTTTCGACGACCCAATCGAACAGCAAAAATAGCAGCCGTGTCCAGAACGAAATCACAGCACCAGCTTTAACTCCAACCAATTTTCAGAGAAGAATTTCATAAAATCAGATATTCAAGGAAGAATCTTTAATTGTTTTTCCACTAGTTCATTTTCCAGCTTGAGCTGCTTGAGCCTGAAGAGGACCCTTGCCAAGAAGGGCCGAAATATAGCTCAAATAAAATGTAGCTGACTTATCCGTTTTGCATCGTCAAATATGGCTGAAGGACTATCTATAAAGTATTCTTGTGCGCTTTAAAGTTGGACTGAAAGGAAAACTCATTGTTGAATAATTTAACTGATCTCACTGCATTATTTGACTTTTGTTTAAGCACACCTCGCTCTATTGACTGTTTATGTTCCAGTATTCAAAAACAAACTTGAATACTGTAAAATTTAGCTGTGCTTTTAACAAATTATCCACAATTTTGTTTTAAGCCTTTTCACAGACCCACTTACGAGTTTTTGACTGCAAAACTCGGCAAGATTTAGATAAGCTGTTTTACATATCAGTAGAGGTAAACACTCGTCGGGAGCATAATGCACATGGACAATCGTGGATCCAAAATCAAAATGCAGAAGAATCTCTACCCTTTCGACGACCCAATCGAACAGCAAAAATAGCAGCCGTGTCCAGAACGAAATCACAGCACCAGCTTTAACTCCAACCAAAGATTAGTGTAGCAAAGATTAGTGTAGTGTCGCTAGCAGATTTATAATGTAACATATGAAATTTGGTTCTCCAGGTTTCAGAATTAATTACTGTAATTCGGAAGTAGGTTCCATTGGCATTGTAGGTACGACGGGTCCTTTAGGGAATTTTTTTTATTTTCACTGTTTGCTCTAGTATGATCTTCAGAACATCTATGGCCGTCCTCACGACGCAAATTTCTACCATGATACAGAAATATTTTATAAGTAGTGAACTGGAAGACAAAAATCCTCCTCAGCCGGGATTTGAACCCAGGACCCTCTGCTTACAAGGCAGGCACTCTAACCGCTTGAGCTACAGAGGGGCGCAAACCACTACAATAGTCTGGTAGAAGCCGGCCGTAGGAACAGTGATCCCGCCCGAAAGCAAATTCGTCTACCCAGTCCACATCCCTGATGCACAAGTCCCTTGTGTAAAGTGCCATCTATGCAGAAAGTTTGAATCTGAATGAATATACGGGAGGGCGAAGAGTATCAGAGCCTCGTTTTTGTTGCAATAGCGCTGCCGCGTCGCTGCTGCGGCACTTCTTTGCTTTTGCACAATATGCGTTTTTGGATTCACTTTCTTCTTGGTTGAAGCGGCAGCGCTGCAGCACCTTGCAGGGAAGCATGGACTTGGTCGGTGAGCAAGTCCACGATTCTGGAGAAGCGCTGCCGTCTTCCTCGGAAGCACTGCAGTGCAAAAACGGATATAAAAAGAATGATTCCGGAATCGGCCGAGAAGTGGACTTGCAGCATGCAACGAAAACGAGGCTCAGGAGATCCGGACCTGCGGTATGCGAACCTTAACCGGTTTTCGTGCGAAAGTTTGCTTTGTTGGGATTGTGTAAGTAGGATACTGGGACAAAATACCTGAAAAAGGTAGAGGCGATTTTGTACAGAGCAGCTTTCGGCTGACTGGTCAGATGAAAACCGAAAGCCGCTAAAATCCAAACCTGAAACCTTAAAACTGCTCATGTCTATGTTCAACGAATTTGCAGTTGACATTTGACGTTAATACCACAGCAAATGGCATCACCCAAAAGTTACAAAACGACCAGGGAAGTTTTTAAGTTTAGACCATTATGCATTCCAGAGTTCTGTTTCCATCAACAACTTTTTTCCAACTTCTAATGTTAATGTAGAGAATCCCTTGGAGACTTTGAATAATAAGAAACAAAATACTTGCCAAAATTTTGAAAAACTTTTTCTTTGAAAAACGTTTGGTGATAAACTTGTACTTTTACAGCTTCTGCTTTTCAAGAGCATATATAATGATATTTCTTTAGCAAGGCCGTATCCACACTGTCAGAAGATTTATAACAGATAACACGAGGATGCGCGGTTTGAACAGATAATGCGTAACAGATAACACTTTGGATGTTATCTGTCGTGTTTGAAAACGCTATGCATGAAATGTTATGCGTAGCAAGCTTTGTTAGGAAGAGCCAAAAAAGCATCCACTGACTTTATTCCTTATCGTCATGATGTCACAAAACTCAGAAGATACTTTTTGGCGGTTTTTTTTTGTTCTTCCTGACGGTAACGCTTATTATGCATGACATCTTGAAACACAACAGATAGCATCCTAGTTGTATATGTTACGCAATAACTGTTGAAACCGTGCATCCTTTGTTATCTGTTATGAAACTTCTGACAGTGTAGGGGGGGAGGTAGGGGGTTGACCCCCCCCCCCCGAAACATACACAAATAATCATTTTTATAGGCTTTTCGGATCCCTCTGATCTTTGTCTTTTTTGACCGACCCGCAGGCAAACCACTCCCCCCCCCCCCCCCGAAATAAATTCCTGGATACGGGCATGTTCTTTAGTCTTGTCAGTTGTATTTTTGTTGCTGTTTGGGAAATGACAAATGACCTAACTACACAGTTTGAAGGTACCAATAATAACTAACAGAGCTTGTGGGCTCCTACCGCCATGCTAGCTTACAGGTAGCATGAACAAGGGCTCTAAAGTTTTTGCTGAAATTGTCACTATGGAAGGGGAACACCTATTTAGTATATCTATTTAAAGTCCCGTACGGAAAATCTACACCTCGAAACTAGGTTAAGACGGCCTCGTACGTTTGAGAAACACAAACTAGGTCGTTTTCGCTGCCTATTCGCTCTCGTTTCCACCTCAATTCTGGGTCATAACGGCCTCGTACATTTGAAACAGAAACTACCTCGTTTACTCTCTCGCCTCTTTTGGTTTGGTAGCGAGCACAACACGTACAATGATCTGTTATAAAACTGTGTCAAAGATCCAGTATTAACTACGGGCCCCAAATTACATTAATATAGAAGACAAAACTAGTTTGCCAAAATTTTGGACTGAGGACTAGTAACTTTCGAAATTTATTGGGTGATGCTTTTGCACCATCGAACAAGGTTCAAACTCGGAAGCTGCTTCTGAAGTTTTTGAACTTCCCAGTACAGCAATATTTTCAAAACTATAGACGGCAAGGCTTAAATTAAAGCATTTCCGTGGCTCTTACAATTAATATTTTTTTGTCCAGTCTCGAAACAAGCAATTGGGGAATAAGGTACCATATACTGCTTTGATTGGATTTAATTAATATAGTGATAAATAAAATCGGACTGGATTGCTCTTTGCCCCTAGGTTTCTGGCAAACTTAAAGCTCACGTTTCTCTCTCATTACAGATATTCCTTCATCCCGAGCTGACTGCGAATCATATTTGACGGTGCAAAACGGATAAGTCTGCTACATGTATAAAACCTGTATAAAAATTTGGTTGTCGCGATCCAAGTTCCTGGTTCTCCGGATGTAAACCTGACAGTGCCGGTCAAAAAGGGAGTAAGACAGGGGTCCATTGTCTCACCTGAGTTGTTTAACAATGCAATAATTGAACCGCAGAGTAAAATTAAACCTGCATGTATTGTTCGGGGTATTGATGTTAGCCTGATAGGATATGCTGATGATATTCTTAACCCCAGCCGTACTGTTACTCGTTTAGAGGAAAATTTCGATATTCTTAGCACAGAATATGGGCACGTTGGAATGCATTTCAATGCAGATAAATCCCAAGTCGTACTTTTCAACTGGAAATCTGACCCGGACGTAACAGTACGGCTGGGAAGTGTTCATGTGAAGCCACTGGATTCCCTAATTTACCTGGGGTTACCTATTGGAAAATCCATCAAAGAAACCCGTGCTCTACTTATAAAGCATATACGTAAAAGAATTGCAGGTGCATACGGATCTGTAGTATCGAATAAGCTACGCTTTCAACGTCCCATCCTCGCGGCTATCTTCAATTCCGTCGCCCTACCTCACATCCTGTATACTGCACCCTTCTGGAGACTTTTCACCAAAACAGACAAAAAACAAGTCCGGTCAACATTCTATCGTTTTGCCAAATATATATTGCGCCTCCCCCCTTGGACGAGAAACTCTAAAATTTCCAGTCGTTATCAAATTAGTGATCCACTAACAGCAGTGGAGAAACAATTAGAAACATACAGCCAAAATATTGATCACGACTGGAAATCCCTCCTGCTTTAGTTGTATAGTAAAAGTTATACTGTGTATTTTGTAAGTTACTTTCTTTCGTGTTTTCCTTTCTTTTTCTCTTTTTTTCCTTATTATTTACTCCGTCTTTGTGCCTTGTGTTTATTTTGACGGGTTATAAATAAAATCATCATCATCATCATCATCATATTATTAGAGCTATAATAATAATAATAATTTATTAAAGCCAACAAAGGGCCATACAACAGTATTCATTATCGCACTTAACTAACAAAATTGACCTTCAAAATTACATACAATAAAATCACTTCTTTTTACCCTTCTAGTATTCACCAAATTACATCCGATCTAAACTTCCAGTATACACTCAAAATATTTACATACCGACCGAATTACCTGACGATTTGTCGACTTCATAATACCAGGAAATAGTATGGGCACCCCACCAAAAAAAACATCTCTAATTTCCTTCACCCCCGGACAATCTGTCAGCAGATGGCATAAACTCTCTTCTACCTCACCACAAAATCGGCAAGCACACTCAGCCACTGGCAAAGACCTATTCTTTTCAAAAACCTTTTTCCCATTTCGGCCCTTGTTGGCAAGGTTCCTCTTCAGGCTCAAGTTGGAAAATGACAGTTTGGTTTCCAGCTTGAACGGCTTGAGCCTGAAGGGGACGCTTGCTTGCCAAGAAGGAAATGTAGCTCTAATAAAATATAACTGACTTATCAGTTTTGCACCTTCAAATATTCTTTCTTATTGCTCACCAAATGCAACTGCCTCTGCGTCTCGTCAATTACCTTGCCAGTGGAACAAAAGTCAAAGTATTATAGGAAAAGTCTTTCACCATCCCCTGATGGCAACTTCGCAGTGTCTTTCGCTACTATCTTCGCAGCGAAAACAAAGCCGAAGTTGAATACAACCTCGCCCTTCGCCAACTATGAGGCGGAGGTAGAATCGCCCTGTCTTTCGCCATCTTTTTCGCAGCGAAAACTAATGTCGAAGGGAAATCCGCCTTCGCCCTTTACTAAACACGATAGCGAACGCGAGATCTCCGTCTCCTTCGCCTTCATATTCGCAGCGAAAATGTGGGTCGAAGTATAATTCGCCATCAATATTCCTCCTCTCTATACTTTCGCCCGCATTTCGCTACCGAAAATACCGTTTCGTCCTCGATTTGAGGTGTAAAATGGCATTCGATGTGGAGATTTTCCGTATGGGGTATGTGGACGTATCCGGACAAAACCAGCGCATGACCTTTTATCCGTCTCCATGCCGAAGATTAAATCTGTGTTGTCTTATGTGTTTCGCGGTTGTTTTATTTATTTATTTCATTTTCTTTATACTCCACTTTGCAAATGGAGGGTGAAAAATAAATTACTTACTCTCACTTACTTATATTGACGCAGTGGAATATCCCCATACCCGCACCCTTTGCTCTTGCAACCCCCTGCATTACCCGCCTGTACGGACAAGGGTGACTGAAGAAATAGTAAGCTTCTTATTAGCTAAAGTTTTTATTTATCTATTTTGGTTTTGTTTATGTACTTTGTAGTTTTCTCTTTCCTTTTTGAACTTAATTTATTATCACTAGTTCTCATGTATACACTTACTTATAAATTAATTCTTTCAAAGCCAGACACGCTACTAGACTCAATTGTCTTCGACTTCGGTTCCTAAAGGGGATGAAAAGAGACACGATTCCTTTGGAGATTGAATTTTCGCCAAAAGGATTCCACCATAATCCCTTCTTTGCATCATTTTAGGAAGAAGAAGATTGGGGCTTAGGAAGCTATTGACATTCCATGCTCAGCTGATCCTACTCGGATTCTCCAATTCATCCAACTTTCCCTCGTTTCCAAAAGTAGGGAAAAGGAGTTGGATTTCGGAATCCGCAAAGGATAAAATGGTATTTTTTACTAGTAGTGAACTGAAAGACAGAAATGCTCCTCATCCGGGATTTGAACCCAGGACCCTCTGCTTACAAGGCAGCCGCTCTACCAAATGAGCTACCGAGGGGCTTGAGAACAGAGTCCGCAAACCACTACAAGAGTCTGGTAGAACCCCGCTATAGGAACAGTGATCCCGCCCGAAGGCAAATTCGTCTAACCAGTTCACATCCCCGTATCACGGGTCACATGGTTTATTGGTCACGGTACAAGTCCCTTGTGTAAAGTGCCATCTATGTATTATCAATATTACGGTCCTCCTTTGACGGGTGCTCTTCAGGCTTAAGCGACATAGACGACCCTGCCATAAAATAAATTAAATTTCTATAAGTTCCTACCTAGTTTGAGGAAATACTTCTTAGGAATTACTTAGGGTGAGAGCTAGCGCTGAGATTTTTTTTTTTTTTTAGAGAGAAAGAGAGTTTAATGAAAGGATTCTAATACAAACAACCAGAGGCGTTACTAGCCAAAATGTTTGGGGGGATAAGGGATTTACCGACTGGCTGGTAATTTTTACCGACTTTTTCTGCAGAAAAAACGACTGTTTTCAACAACAAAAATGACTTTTTTGAAAAAAATCCACTGATTTCCAGAAAAATCGACTGATTTTCAGAAAAACGACCCTTTTGACGAAAAATCGACCAATTTTCAGAAAAACAAACAGTTTTCATGAAAAAAAATGTTTTGACAAAAATCGCGGCGCTTCGCGCAGACTCGGTTATTTTTAGCGACTGGCCGACAGCATTGGGGGGGGGGGGTGCCTACCCCCCAGTCGTGACGCCCCTGCAAACAACATGGGGGGCACCCCAGAAACCAGTGTCCTTTCCTAGTTGGACATTATTTTGAGCATAGCTAACCTTTTTGCTGCTTGATTGGGGGGTCACATGGTAGACGTTTTGGGGTCGACTAAAAAGAGGAGGGCACCGCACAGCATGGCGCAGGAGGCAGCAGTAATAAAAAGAGATTAGCAAGTAGTAGGAGTAGACAAGTAAGTGAGAGTTCGTAAACCCAGAGCCTAAAACGACTGTCCTCCGACAAAATATAGTATCTGCACCCAAGCAACTTCCGAGAAAAACGCGATAACCTTGTTTTTTAAAGCTGCTTCTTTTTTCGTATACACACTGTCAGAAGTTTCATAACAGATTGCGCATAACACTTTCAAGAATAACACCTTTTCACTTAGAAATAAAGTGTTATGACCAATTATGTTTATATTATTTCTTGCCTAGATCTCCAACAACACTTTCAATAGGTAAAAATACTACACTGTCAGAAGTTACATAACGACAATAGAAGGATGCGCAGTTTCAACAGATAACACTTTGGGATGTTATATGTTATGTTTCTTTCGTTCCCGTTAGTATTTTTACCAACTGAAGGTGCTGTTAGAGATCTAGGCACAAAATAGTGTAAGCTTAATTGGTCATAACACTTTATTTCTAAGTGAATAGGTGTTATTCTTGAAAGTGTTATACGCTATTTGATATGAAACTCCTGACAGTGCATTCAGAAAGCTATTGTAGTTTTGTAAACAATAAAGTGATGATGCGGGTGATTTTCTTGTTGGTGGAGCGTAGTTTGTCAGATACTAGGTTTTGGAGAAAAAGCAAATTTATAGTATGCACATACTAGGTAAAGCCCGAAAATAAAGTTGAGACCTTGTGTAGATACTAGGTGAAATCTAAGAAACTAAGCCTCGTAGAAAAATTTGGATTTCACCATTGAATTCCTCCTGGTCTGATTAGACGGGATCCACTCCTAACTAAAATTCGATTTCTGTGTAGATACCAGGCTTTGTCGGAAGACAGCCGAAAAGAAGGCACGTTAGAGCATTGTTCCTGCTTCTCAAAGCAGAGCAAAACAACACTAGTGAGTAGCGTCAAAACTTATGCTTTCCATCCTTTGCAAACGGGCCATACTCGTAGCACCGCCCACTACGCTTGTGGCATCTAAAGCGAGACAAACTTGCGGGTTTGGAAATTTCTAGTAAAGCAAAGGTGCAGTCTGCACTCAAAGGGAACAATCAAGACCGTATAAACTTTTTGCTATGTTCAGGATATGACTTTCTTGGAGCCAGCGCTGGGGAACGACTGAATGAGTTTCAGTAAGGACCTTCTCTATCGCTAGCGGTGCTAGTATCGCTGCTATTCGAGTGTGTGTTAATTTTTTGCAAGTCCTGGCGCTACTCTCTAGTGTATCTTGCTCTGCTCTAGAGCCTGAAAGGGCCCTTTTACATTTCGTGCATCTTTTTGGTACTCGTGTCGCATACACTATGTTGTGCCGTGCCGTGATTCTTCCTAGTGTATCCAAGGGATTTTACAGGTTTTTAATTACTTTGGTTTCAGTCAGCAGAGAGTCATTATAGCGATAGCAAAATAACACCAGGGAGTAGCGCCAAGACTTGACAAAATTGATACACCCTCGAGTTCCAGCGATACTAGCACCACTAGCGATAGAGAACGTCCCTACTGAAACTTCAGTAGTTCACCAGTGCTGGCTCTTGGCGCTACTCCCCAGTGTTATTTTCTCTGATTCTAGCTATATTTCGGTCCTGCTTGGGAAGGATGGGAAAAGCTGATCTTCAGGCTCAAGCTGTGTGAATAACCCTGCGATTGGGAGCAAATAACAGAAGAGAGTAACGCCAAGACTTGAAAGAAGTGACACACATTCAAGTAACAGTGACACTAGCACCACTAGGGATAGTGAACGTCCCTACTGAAACTCAATCAGTCGTCCACCAGCGCTGGCTCCAGTAATTTCATATTACAAACACAGACAAAAAAATATACAACCTCCCTGTTTCCTCGACCTCGACGACCTTGATCTTAGCTTCACTAGAAATTTGTAAATCCACAAGTTTTTCTCACTTTAAATGCCGCAAGCTTAGTGGGCAAAGCAAGCAAGCTTAGCTATTAGCATGTCCCGTTTGCGAAGCAGGGAAAGTATGGGTCTTGCCGCTACTCCCTAGTGTTATTTTGCTCTGCTGCGATCGACTAAAACAATTTTTGAACGATATATCCTATTTTGTAAAATTACTTCTTAGGAATTGCTGAAGGTAAAAGCTAATGCTGAAATTTCGTTATAGATATTGGTGATGTTTTTGCTGCTTGATTTAGTCGTTGACAAGGTAAGGATTTTTTCGCATCTTGCCAATTTTGGTTTTACTATGAAGAAAGGGTTGGGGTTTCCTACTTGTCATTGGCTATGTCAAGACAATTTAAACCCGTGACAATCAGCTTTGTACAACCGGTAGAAACACTGAAACGTCCATGTTCCAGCAGAAATTCCTTCAGCCCAATATTCTGTCCCTTCTTGTTACGCGCCTCTAGGCTACTAGTAACAAGCAGGGCCGTATCCAGGGGGTTTGAACCCCCACCCCCCCCACCATGAAAAATGCAAAAATAATCATTTTTATAGGATTTTCCCTCTGATCTATGTCTTTTTGTACTTTTTGTCCGACCCGCAGGCAACCCCCCCCCCCCCCCCCGCGAGAAGCACCCCCCCCCCCCCACAATAAACTCCTGGATTCGGGTCTGGTAACAAGCTTCTAGTTTGCCGTTTTTTTCTGGAAATAATGATAACAATAAATTAAGCTTCTAGCAACTAGAAGTGTCCTATTTTGGAGAATTGCTTCTCAGTAAGCAACTATAGTTTCTTCGGAAATTACTTCTGAGAAAATTGCTTCTCGGGGAATTACTTCTAATAATTAATTCCCCAAACAAGGATACTTAAAGCACAATGGGCACTAACTATGCTTTAATTTGTATAAAATGATGCACCCATACACAGTTCTGACTACCAGTAGACAGCGCTTCAAAAATAAGCCGTTTTCTTGTTATCGCTTGTCTTTACGGCGGAGAGGATTTTAGAGAATGATATTGCAAGGCGCGGAAATTCAAAAACTCTCGGCCATGAACGAAAATCAGTAATTTTCTAGAGGTCAGTGATGAGAGTACCATGGCTGCTAAGATAAACCGTCTCTGCAGCTGGTAGATTGCTCTAGTGTTATCTGATGAAACTTCTGTTCTTTGTAGTACCAAAGAAAAGTTTGGTTTTCTGGATGCAAAGTTACAAAACTGCCAAGAATGTACAAATGTAACCGACTTACTTGCAGCCATTCCAGAGCTTACAAGGAATTCTCAGTTAATACCGTTAATATGATTATTTGTCAACAATACAAATAATCCTGAGGATCTAATAACAGCGAAAGGATAAGAAAAAAGAAACTCCGCTTATATTCTTATATCCTGATCCTGATTGAGTACTTTTTTTGTTGGAGGCTTCGTGCCTTCAGCGTATTTTTTTTGTTTTTCTTAGTTTATATAAATGAGTTGTTATGTAGCAGCCACAGTTGGCTATATTTTGAAACAAACAAATAAAATATTTGTGGTAGCTAGTAAATTGGAATATGGCAGTCAGCTATAAACGCCGTAGCGATATATTAGCAAAAATAAGTTGTCTAGGAATCTGCTGATTTATAATGTAACATTGTATACTAGGGGGTGGTAATGTGACATCATGATTTTTTGATCCGCCCATTGAACTTTAAATGAAGCTTTTAGCAACTATAGTGCCCTATTTTGGAAAATTACTTCTTAGAGCTCCCTAGCAACTATGAGGATACTGATAGTTGATAGAAGCTTCATTTAGTTAATGCATATTCTCTCAAATACAGCATGAAGAGGACCCTTGCGAAAATGGCCAGACATCCCGAATATCCCAGGTCAACACCAACCTCGGTTTTATCAGGTGAAAAATTACCAGAAGATCCCCAGTAGTTTTCTGTGGTGAGAGGAGCCTCTGCGCTCCCTAAAATCACCCCGGAAATGATGCCCAAACCCGCGAAAGTCCCCTGAATTATCGGTTGATTCAAGGGATTCTCGCAAAGTTCCTCTTTGTCGCAAAAGCATCTTTTTCCTATACTTCGATTCCCTTGCCAAGTATCGTCAGTACCCTATGCTCCAAAGAGCTCTCACAAAGCGGAAACGATTCAAGGAAAGCAGGTATATAAGGACCAATGTATTTTGTATCTAGGAAGTCAGTCGACCTTAAGCCAGTCTTAAGGTAACAGTGTTATAGTGGAATTACAAGTGTACGCACTCCATGTGTTAAGTAAGACGTAACGTTTATTAAACCTATACTCGCACTCTAGTTCGTTTGACTCTATAACGCCCTAAGAGATAAACCCAACGAGCCTCGCACATGCTGCCGAACAAAGTAAAGGACCGAGTTACAAAGTAAGTAAGTAATAAGTAAGTAATTTATTTATAACCCGCCGTTTTCAGAAAGCGGAGTAAATGAAGAAAGTAAATAAAACACATAAACATACACAAAAAGACACTTAATTTCAATCGTCGGCCAGGAAGCAGTGTAGAAGGTCGTGCGCTGGTTGGGTTCTGTTGTCAATGATTTTTGATAGTGAAGAAGAAACATCCAAAAGGGTAACACTTGCATCTTGAATTTTGAACTTCTCCGTCAAAGTATGGTTATGGCATAATTTCGACAAGTGGAGCAGGTGCTTTGCATATTTAAAATAACATGATCTCATCTTTTTTATCTCCTTCTTTCGCAGAACATGAGTGACACCAGAACGAAATAATATAGAAGGAGCGCAGAAGGTGCTGTACAATTTTCCCAAAGCTTTACGATTATAGCGCCCCCGGTTGGGGACGATGCGCCCATAGGCGGTACGGATTGATCTAGAAACTTCTTGAACAACCGAAGAGCAAAATTTTGACAACGAGGATTTGAATGTTATGCCAAGCCATCGTAGAGATTCTGTTGATCTGACGACGAACGATCCAAGAGAGATAGAAGCTTTAGCATTCAAACGATTTGACGAAGGGTTGAAATGCAGGTACTCACATTTTGAGAGGTTAACTTCAAGACCGATTTTGAGAAGTTCCGACGACAGCTTACAGACATTTTTGGTGAGTGTGGATCGGGTACGGCTTACTAAGAGCAAGTCGTCCGCGTAAGCTATGTAGCTGAAGGCGTGGTCTTTATAAAAGTAAGCAGGATGCAAAGAATCAAGACAAGAAGATATGGCCGATTTGAAGATGTAGGGAGATAAGACTCCCCCTTGACGAACACCAGTTCGGACTGGAATAATCTCTGACAAGCTACCTTGCCATTTGAACCTTACTGAAGAATGACCATACCAAAATTTTAACAGATAGACAACAGACAGATTCACGCCAGAAGTAATGAGAGAAAATAGGGCCTGAGAGTGCGTTATATTGTCAAAAGCACCAGCTATATCTATAGAACATATATGTATACCAGACTTGTCGCGGGTAGCCTGTTTCATCATTTTTGTCAATATGTGATGAGCGTGCGCACAACTGGCGCTCGAACGGAATCCAAACTGCATTGAACCAAAGCGACATTTTTCAACTATTTCTGGAAGAAGGACGTATTCCAGGATTTTGCTTATGGTACAAGAAACTGTAATTGGCCGATAGCTTTTGCAAAGGTCCGCGTCTTTCATTTATACAGTATTACATTTCCTTAAACTCCCCAAGGCATTAGTCCTAAAGCATTCAAGAAGACACTGGAAAAAGAGTGGTCCACTGAAGATTGTAGTTATTAGTGGGACATCCCATCCTGCTCATACCTGCTAGGAGATACCACCGATTCAACTGCGAAGTGCTAAGAATATCCCAGCTGACGCACCTGTTTTAATCAATTTTTGTCCGCAAGTAAATCATTAATTAAAATAGTTTACAATCCTAATCCAATATTAGGATTTGCTTCTCTCAACGTCCGAGAGATTATGGTTCATCCACTGCTCGATATTCTTATAAAAGCAAAAAAAAAACTAAAGAAAAGAAAAGTGAAAGAATGCATTCACGTAGTACGCCTTGTTATTTAGAACCCATAAGTATGTCATTGCTAATTACGGAGATAGCTCATTAAGATCGTGAGATGAATTTAGGAATCCCGTCGTAGCAGCCAGACAGAAGGAATGCCAGATGAACAAAACTTTTACTCAACAATCAAAGAATTTAAGAAAGCGAATATATTTGCAGTTTTTACGTAGTCTATGACATATTGATAGAAGGAAAAGTTTACAAAGTGTGTTGGGGGGGGGGGGGTACATTCTATCACTCCATGCTCGAGTGTTAGGTCCCTTTAGACTGTCGCGCACATATTCCATTTCCTGGCAAATTCAGACTCCTTTTCTTTTGCTTGGCCTTCCAACTTTTTAACCACGGGCCACGGCTCGCACAGCTTTCAAATATTTTGCGGCAAACCTTCACCTCGGAAAGAGAGATTTCTGTACCGATTGGACAAGCGCTAATAAGAAAATCGCTCATCTCACGAAAAAAGTGTTTAATTTCAATTTTTTGACAAACAACATTTTTTAAATATTTAAAAAAAAACAAGATGTTTTACCATTTTATCATGAAAAATAATTAGAAAACTAGTCAGTGAATATTGAGTCTATTACAACCACAACCAAACCAAAGGAATGAAAGAAGAAAGAAAGAAAACCCAAAGAACAGAAAGACGAAAATATTAACAGTTGCGCTTAAAAGCCGGACCTCCCGAAAACTGGACCCCTGGACTTTGCCACCAGCCCCTTCTGGCAAACAAAAACAGGACCCCAGGAAAACCGAAAGGGGACCCATCTGGCTAACCGAAAAGAAGACCCTAAAACGAAAAGGGAACTACAGACAGCGAAAAGGGGAGTTGTTCCTTCTGATGATCCGAACCCTGTGTGGGGGAGGGTCCCAACTTTGTTTCAACAGCACAGCTACCATATGTAGAGTTGCTGGATCTCCAAACTTGGTAGGAAGTCAGAGCTAAGGTACAACACTTGCCTTTTGAGGGTTGACACACAACCCGACCGTGACAATCCGATCACCTCTGTGAGGAGGCAAGTCCTTACATCTTTGTCAACAAGACATCTACCAGAAAGAGTTGCCGTATCTCAACCAAACTTGGTGGAAATGTAGAGTTAGGCTTTGTCACAGGCACGGCGTCACGAATGGGAGTGGATATTTTATTAACAGTATTTTTTTCTGCAAAAACAGTCGGTAATTCCCCCCCCCCCAACATTTTGGCTAGTAACGCCTCTGGTCATAGGAGCTTTCTGCCAAACGAAAACGGTACCCAACAAAAATGAAAACCGGACCCATATGGCCAATTACAAAGAAAACACCCTGAGAAACGAAAAAGGCACCTACCTCCACAATAAGGACGACGAAAAGGGGGCCCTTTATACCATAGAGCAAATAATAGAAAACAACAAATTTTAGTTTGTTGTTGCAAGAGCAGATAGATTTTCTTTTTTCTTTTTTGTTGTTCGTATTGCATCACTAAGTGCCAAACTTCTTTCCCATCAATTTGACAAAAATTTATGAAAGTGAGATGACTTTTTCATATACCACGATATTCAAATTCCTTTGTACCATATTTTACTGAGAAGATTAACAAAAAACAAGTGAATTCTAAGTGATTTATTTTCTTTTATCTAATAATTGTATATATTCAAGTATTTTACTCAGTTATTCAAGTATTTAAATGTAATGGTCGACGTATTTAGTGCCATGTCGGCGCTACGAGTTGAATCAATAAACATATCTATCTATCTATCTATCTACTGCAAAAACGCCTTTAGACCGTAGTATCAGATACCATGGTATCTGCAGTAACACAACTAATCACAGCGACCTTTGGGAGCAGCTGTGATACCATAGGTGGTGCCGCTTCTGGCTCTTCCGGCGATTTTACATCGACAAGGAGAGTTAGTCATCTAGAGTATAAACGGCGTTACTTGGGGACAGGTATGGCGACGCTTCTGGCTCGTCCGCTAGGTACACGGCGATGTGTTGTTTTTCAGGAATTTGTGAGGCCCAGTTAAAAATTATGTCTAAATTTTGTGTGTTTATACTGCTATTTATCTTGTGTTGTTTTTGTTAATCTCTTTACCCCGCAACCACCTTGCGTATTTGGCGGGTTACAAATAAAATATACATATATATATTAGTCATCAAGAATATTATAAAGTTCACATGACTTACCGTGTGAAACACAGTAGCTGCCGACCAGAATGAATACTCCATACAGAACAACTGCTATTCCCATGATTCATTCTTCTTCTTTATGAAACAGTATCACCATGAACTCGCTCAACCACTTCCATTATCTCAGTCATCCTTTCAAATTCGATGCACCAAGTTTCAAGTTTCACAATTCTCACCACGGATAATCAATCAAAGTTGGCTGGTTTGTTGCCAAAGGAGATGCCTGGAAAAAGATCCGAATTAGCTTCAATCCAATAAACTCACTGGGACTGGGACTGCTCTACCGTCAGCTAATTCTTATATGCCAGTCAGAGGAATCCGTGATTTATGCACGGTATGGGCCTGGGTCAATCAATATTTACTAAGATAAATAAAATAAATACTAGGTACTAAATCAAGACCTGCATTCTTATGGCACCCGAAATTCTTGTGACATCGTCCAAGAAGCACCCTCAACAAAAAGAGATTCTTTTTTAATTCGATTTTTTGCGCCGACTATTTGGAATCTACTACCGTTACCTGTCCGGAAATTGAATAACCTTATTTCCTTCAAGCGAGCAGCAAAAGGTCATTACAGGAAAGTTGTTTAGTGTTATCCTCCTTCAGACACCTCCCCTGTTATTCTGTTTTTCTTCTTTCTTTCTCGTTCCTTGTTTCCCTTATTTTTCTCTCTTTTTCATTTAAAGTTGAAACCATTGCTTATTTTTTTCGTCTCGTCCCTTTTTCTTTATATCGAGTATTCAGTTAGTTGATTCTGTTTTTTGTTTAAATAATATCGGTTATTTCACTGCCCTAGACAAGCGCTCCTTTGTGCTTTCCTGGCAGAAATGTTAATTGTGTGAAACTGCAAACTGAAAATGAACTATTAGTTTCTATAATTGGATGACCAATAAACGTTTGTGGCCTAGCAAACGAAATATATAGAAATTACAGTCCGTATCCAAACCCGTACCTCTGAATTCTAACCAAGTCTTCATCTTATCCTTCACAACAACCCACCATCTGTTCTGTTCCAAGGTCAATGAGAGACAAGTTTCGGGCATCATTTATCATTATGAAAATAGCAACTACTTTTGAGCAAGAAAAAAAAAACGAAGGCATTCGAGACATTCGTAAGGATGGAATATTTACCAGGTTGATATTCGAAACCCATAAACGTGCCATTTCCAATTATTCACTAATGATTCATTATGCTCATAGGAATTATTTGAGAATCTTAGCGTCGTGGAAGTGCAGAATAAAAAAGCAGGAGATGAGCAAAGGGATTGAATACTGTCTAATTCACTGGGGGGGGGGGGAGCTGGGGGGGGGGGGGGGAAATTGGGAGTAAGGAAAGGAAAACTTTTGTAATATTTCCGACGCCGTAAGTTGCGATTTGAAGGTATAAAAGCAACGAAGCAAAAAAAGTAAAAGATTCATAAACATAGATTATGTGGCTTCATTCTGACTTTTCTTCTTAAATTGTTCTTGGGAATCTCGGGCTCAAGACTGTGCATTAATGTTTGCTAGGTTTTAATTCCATGTACTTTTGGGCGCCGTTTTAAGACGACATTGAAAGAAGCATACCTCTAGGCCTACTTTCAAATTCCCTTCATTGATCTAGTGAATAATTATTAATAATTAACAGTTCATCCTCACGAATTATTTATTTTATTTTCATCGTCTATACATGTGGAAAAGATGAAAATTAATTTAGAGTAAAGGTTAACCGAAACGGGCTGGTATATGACAGTCTAGCTACCCATCACTTATTCACTTAAATTGGCTTGAAGACCCGCTGAAAATGCGTTAACCGCTATTCACAAAGAATCGATTTACAAATAGTGGAATCCTCGTGTGATTTGTAGTACCTCTATGCGCTTGTATTTTTGTTGTATGCCTTACGAGAAAGACTTCTGATTTTATTTTTATTTTTTTCAGGCACTAGCAATCTTAACCAATCTCACGTGTACTGAAAAGCAGCGTTTATGTTGAGATTAAAACTTTCCGCGTCATAGTAGAATTTACGCTGTGTGCCTCCGATGAAAAATGTATCTCAAAATAGTACTATGAAGTAGTACGAAAAAGTTGCATGTAGTACTAACGATGCTACTACATGCATCTACTTCAAGGCTGCCGTGTTACTGCATACTACTATATGCTACTATTAGCAAGACTGGATGCTACTGGATACTACTACATAAGATTGGACGAGTCTGAGGCACATTAAATGATAGTATTCTTACTACCATACTACTACGCAGGCTACACATTTTTCATCGGGGGGACAGCCGCAGGTATTCTTTACATCATAACTACAGCAGATAGTGGAAAATAAAAAAAAAAACTTCGTAGAATTCAAATAATTCAGTTCAGTTAAATGATACAACGATAAGTTGGCTTTCAGTTAAACTTTAAGAAGTCCATGTTTAGATATTGACTAAAATATGTTCTCACTGAACTTGCAATTTCCATCTGGAGCTTTTGGTGAGCAATTCGGTATTAACCTGGAATACACCATGTTGTTAGCTGGCAGCTCCTCGCTACGGATCTCCTGTCCCAGAAAACTCTCCGTCCAATTTTGTTTACTCGGCCCACAAATATTTAAAGGACACCTGAATGAAGAGTACCAAGTATCATCCCTATCTGTATGACTTCCGTTAATATTGCCTGCAGAAAACCCAATCCAAATGCGAAATAGTAGTTGTGTCTTTGCTGATACCATGGTATCTGGAATTAGTCGTTTTTGCAGTTATCGTGGTATCTGATATACGGTGCTCTGCAAAAACGACTATTGCCGAAATTGAACTTTTCGAAGTCATCCCAAAAGAAAAACAGATATCCAGTTACATCACTAAGTGCTGAACTTCTTTCTCACCAATCTGACAAAATTTGATGAAAGTGAGATGACTTCTCAGATACCACGACCAGTTACGACGGTCGGACCGTAGTATCTGAATATCTGATACCACGATAACTGGCCAGATACCACGATAACTGCAAAAACGACTTTAGACCGCGGTATTAGATAGTGTTTCTAGTGTTTCCAAGCTATGATTTTTGCTCCATTTTGCATCTGTCCTTATTTCAGTACCGAACAATCTTAGAAATGAACAAACGTCTCTAATAAACCCTTCTTCTGGAATATTTTTTAACCAGTTACGCCCAAACGTATATCTAGAAGAAATTCCAATACGATCCGGCCAGTGCTGTACAAGATTTGAATGAACTGCGCTTTTTGTCTTTGAGTCTGCATGTGCAAACCTCCAGAAACGAACATCCCTATTTTGAAAACGTCACGCTCAGGAGAAGAATGCTTTCCGTGGCCATGTCTGTAAATGCATTGTCCATGGTGTGTTCAAGTATGGTTTCATTGTTGAGGTGTCCTTTAAGGAATTACAATCTCCAGTATTTTTCTCGGTTGCAAATTTAGCGGCAAGAACTTTTATTTAGCCAGAGTAAATGATGAGGTAGAAGAGCTAGGTCACGGTGGACTAACACGTACCGGTAGCCAGCCGCTAACAAGTGTTAATACTGCTGGCAGGATTCGCTTTATCGACCTCGTTTCTCAGTAGAAACTAGAGCCGGAAAGTGCTCGAACGTAATTTCTCTTCATCATCTCAAAGTTCTGTTTGCTGGTGGGGGGGGGGGGGGGTCCTAAAAATAAATGTGTTGTGGGCTTGGCAACAAGCATGGCGGTGGGACCAAACAAGCTCTCGAAGATAAAGCGCGGTTAAATCTTAGAATCCGTAGTTAACATCTAGGTACAGAATTGGGGTGTCCTGGTCCCTACTTCTGTCCGATGCAGGGAAGCGTGGCAAAAGTTCGCTGCGTCTGATGCTGAATGTCACGAGTTAGATAAAGAAGAGTTAGATAAACATAAACTTTTCAATAGGAGGAAAGCTGGCAAGGGAGAGACTTACATTTGCCATCTTTACAAGTTGCAGGAGGAGGATTTGAACCACTTCCTCTTAGAGCGCCAAGAGCTTCCGCATTTGAGAGTATCATTTGTTGGGGGTGGGTTGGTATCGCTTCCCCGTATCCTGGAATCTACGAACCCCAAATGTATCGTAGATGTTTGTAATATGTGACTAAAGGATTCAGTCTCAGGAATGAAAGTTTAGCTTAGCTTACGTAGCATAGTATTCTAGAGGTGTAATAGTTTATTTGTAAAGTGAAAAGTGTATAAAATATTGTATGGCCTTTTCGCTCAATAAACAAGCGTTATTATTATTATAATAAAAGATGAACTGTTGATAGCTTGACTGAAAGCACGTGCTTCCAGGATATTAAGAGACTGATAAAGACCGTGTTCTGCTCTTCCAATAGTAACTATTTCCGTTCCAACCTCACCTAAAGTTACTACGCTCCTTCTCGACCTTCTCGAGATAATAACTAATAGTAACTATTTGTTTACCACGCTCGGGAGTGTAGTAAGCGTAGTAACTACGGATCTCTATAACGTGATTGGTCGGATTCGCCCATGGCATGATATTTTGCTAGAAAATAGAAAAGTCGTTCCAGCCTTGACGGCAAAAAGCCAGAATTCGTGACGTCTTGCGTAGTAACACGGTAAGTAGGATGGAACACGCTCAAAGTTCCTGCAGGCAGGTTTAGCCGACAGAGAAAATAATCTCTTTATTTTCGCTTTTGTGTTGTTAAAAATACTAATCGAGGTAAGATTAGGATTTGAAGGAAGCAAACGGTAGCGATAAAATTAAATAAGGCATCCCGATGAAAAATTTGTAACCTGCGTAGTAGTATGGTAGTAGTACGAAAAAGTTGCATGTAATACTATGTAATAGTAAATAATACTATCATTTAATGTGCCTCAGAATGGTCCAGTCTTATGTAGTAGTATCCAGTACCATCCTGTCTTGCCATAGTAGCATCCAGCCTTGCTAATAGTAGCCTATAGTAGTATGCAGTAACACGGTACCTTTAAAGTAGTAGCATGTAGTAGCATCATTAGTACTGCATGCTACTTTTTCGTACTACTTCATCGTACTATTTTGAGATAAATTTTTCATCGGGATGATTTTGAAATAAAGGCTAAACGCGGAGTTTACTGCAGTGAAGACATGCATTCTTCGGTGAACATCGAAGATATTTTCATTTCTAACCAACAAATCAGAGAGAAACTAGGTCTTTATTTTTTTTTTTTTATTAATTTTTAAGCATTTTATTTTTCGAAGAGCGAGACCCTGGCCTCGTCGTCAGCAAGAACATTAAAAAGCTCTCGAATCTAGAGAAGAGCAGCCAAGATCCAGATCTTGGACATGACAAAGCGAAATTTCAAAACCCGGACACCTCAAGTAATTACAAAGCTGCTTAAGGCTATGGTTTGACCAAGAGTGGAAACCGAGATGATGATGGCGAAAAAATGTGTAGCCTGTGTAGTTGTATGATATTTGTACGAAAAAGTTACATGTCTTGATATGTAACAGTAAAGAATACTATGCCTCATACAGGGACTCAGACTGGGCCAATCTTAAGCAGTAATGTCCAGTTTAGCACCCTGTCTTGCTCTAGTAGCATCCAGTCTTGCTAATAGTATCAGAAGTTTCATAACAGATTGCGCATAACACTTTCAAGAATAACACCTTTTCAGTTAGAAATAAAGTGTCATGACAAATTAAGTTTATACTATTTCGCGCCTAGATCTCCAACAACACCTTCAATAGGTAAAAATACTACACTGACAGAAGTTACATAACGACAACAGAAGGATGCGCGGTTTCAACAGATAAGACTTTGGGATGTTTTCTGTTATGTTTCTTTCTTTCCCGTTAGTATTTTTACCAATTGAAGGTGTTGTTGGAGATCTAGGCACGAAATAGTGTAAACTTAATTGGTCATAACACTTTATTTCTAAGTGAAAAGGTGTTATTCTTGAAAGTGTTATACGCTATCTGTTATGAAACTTCTGACAGTGTAGCATGCAGTAGATGCAGTAACACGGTAGCATCGACAAAGAAGCATGTAGTAGCATCAGCTCGTACTGCATGCTGCTTTTTCGTACAACTCCATACTACAAGTCAGTATGGGATTATCGACCCTGATGAAGCGATCATAGCCCAGATCGCCAGATACAACTCTGATAGTGTTGCTCATCCTTCGGCAACTATTTTGAGGCAATAGTTCTGTCTTTTGTATTTAGACATCCATTTTGTTCTTTGTTTTTCTTGTGTTAGTGTATTCTCTCGTAGTGTGTTTTTCGTTTTCTTTTCGTCTTATACTCCATCTGTTTTCATTTGATGGGAAATAAATATATACATACATACATACATACTACTCTTTTGGGTTACATTTTTCGTCGGGGCAAAGCTCCTCTTCAAGAAGGATAAAGAAATTCTAGAAAAAGAACACTACAAAGATCATCAGAAAACATCCTTCTAGACGAGGAACGACTAAAGCGCCTGAAGCTGTTAAGCAACAACGCCAACAACACTCTTCCTCAAGTTTTCACGCATGATCTATCCAAAAGAATCCGTGGGCATCGCAGCCGTCTAAAGCAGTCACTTGGGGGCGTTTCTTCCGGGACCGAGATATTTCACTTTGTAACGACCTGTCAGAACATTCCGCCACATCTGATGTCTTGAAACGGTCCGTGGGCACTGTATGGCAAACAAGGCATAGAGGATGTGCTGGGATGCGGCTGAAGCTAGTTCTAAGAATAGGACGAATCCAGTACATCAGACATATTAGTTTCGTTTTTGCAGATACCATGATATCTGATTCCACGGTCGAAAGTCGTTTTCGCAGTTATCGTGGTATCTGACACCACGGTCAAAAAGCGTTTTTGCAGTTAGCGTGGTATCTGATATTCAGATACTACGGTCTGACCGTGGTAACTGGTCGTGGTATCTGAAAAGTTATCTCACTTGCATCAGATTTTGTCAGATTGGTGAGAAAGAAGTTTAGCACTTAGTGATGTAGCTGGATATATATTTTTCTTTTGGGATGACTTCAAAAAGTGCAATTTCAGCAATAGTCGTTTTTGCAGAGCACCGTGTATCAGATACCACGATAACTGCAAAAACGACTAATTGCAGATCCAGTTACCGTGGTAACAGATACCACAGTATCAGCAAAATTACAACTAATGTTGACCTCTAAACCCTAGGACAATCCTGCTTTTCATCTTAACGTGTTTAGTAAGAAAATCGTGGTGGACAAAATGCTTATCCAAACCTGGACTTTCTAATCCTAATCCCATCTTCAGCTTCAGCCCACCCTCTGTTGTGGACCGGCATCAAATCTTCCCACCCTAAATACCCGATGAAAAATCTATCTCAAAATAGTACTATCAAGTAGTACGAAAAAGTAGCATGCAGTACTAACGATGCTACTACATGCTTCTACTTCAAGGCTACCGTATTAATGCATACTACTATATGCTACTATTGGCAAGACCGGATACTACTATGGCAAGACAGGGTGCTACTGGATACTACTACATAAGATTGGATCAGTCTGAGGCACATTAAATGATAGTATTCTTTGTTATTACATAGTATTACATGCAACGTTTTCGTACTACTACCATACTACTACGCAGGCTACAAATTTCTCATCGGGTAGGAACTACTTTCGAGCAAGAAAGATAATAAAAATGAGATAAGACTGGAAAGGTTCGTAAGGATAGAGTCTTTACATAGGGTGGCATTATAAACTCGCAACTTATAATTCACCGGTATTCATCATGCTCATAGAAAGAATTTGAGAATCCTAAGATGACGGAATACTCTATATGACTAAGTCCAAAACATGCCAGTGATCCTCGGGAAGAATGAGTAAGCGTGTCGGTACGACTCAAACTAAACGACTCAAATCCTGTGTCAATCAGTCACGGCGATCTTTGGGTGCAGCTTTGACACCACTCCTGCCTTTCTTCCGCTAGCTACCCGGAGAGGCCGAAGATTTTGCATCGGTAAGGTGAGATAGTCATCAAAAGTATTGCAGAATGGAAAGACAGGTGATTAGATAAATATTCCTTCAGCGCCAAGCTGACTAATCATATTTCATAGTGCAAAACGATACGTCAGCTGAGTTTTTGTTAGAGCTATATTTCGGCCCTTCTTGGCAAGGGGCCAAAGGGGCTCAAAGCTTATCAAGTAGGAAAAACGATCTTGTGGAAAAAACCTGGGTTTTCCCCCAGTGCTAAAGGTAATTAGAACGAGGTCTAAGACTTTTCAATTAAAAACTGAAGAAAGTGAGTGTTTGCACAGGTTTGTCATATACTTATGACACTTTGGTGTCAGAAAACTTCTGACACCAAGTATTGAGAAATATAGAGCAGATTTAATTTCAAATGATAACGGCGTGTTTTGAAGCCATCCTTTTAACTGTCTCTCCTCTAAGGCTGGCAAACTTCCAACTACAATATGTTATCATGGCTTTTTACACAGGTTCCCTAGTTTTTCTTTCATAACTCTGATTTACTGAGAATGCTTGGACACGCTCAGTCGCCTCAATGAACTTTATTACGTTTACACAGGACCGCTTCCGAAAAAAAAAATGAGAAAAGTAATAAATCGTGCCACCTATACAAGGTATAACATTCAACGACGTCAGATATGAACCAGCTACCCTCGAACTTTCCTACTACATCTGCGGAAGGAATGAAACTTAGTTGTATATTTTTTTCTGAAGGTAAAAAAATTGGTATGGCAGAGAGAATCCGAATCCGGATTCGGATTCGAATCCAGGATTCGTCCGTTTGGTCGGATTCAAATCCGGATTCGAATCTTCTGCTTGTCAGGCTGGATTCGGATTCGGACTCGGGTTCCAAATCCTCAATTTTAAGAATCCGCTCAAATTGCTAGACTTCATCCTTCCAGTTCCCGTTTCCTCAATTTTTACAAAGTAGTTTGCCTAGGCAATCCAACTTTTGGTCTCCACCTCCAACCATCCTCAGTAATCTAGCACGTTATCTGGTACCTTAGATTTTACCTTAGATATCAGTGCCTGTTGTCACCTCTGATTTCTAAACCGTAACCTATGTACATGATTTGATTTTGTAGAGATCGGAATTGAATCCGGATTCGAATCCTCAGCATGAAATGGTGGATTCGGAATAGGATTCGTACCTAGTCCTGGATTCGGATTCGAATCCTTTCATGATCTGATTCGCCTATCTCTGTATATGGGTGACTAACTAGGACCCTTCTTATTTCATATCTGAGTTTTCAGTTTTTCTCTGTACTTTTCTCTGTTTTTACTTCGTTTTCGGAGGCGGGGGAGGGGGCTCTAGTTACTGCGGCCCTTCGTAATGTTCCACATGCCACAGAGTTTCATCAGTATTACGAACGAAAGAAATCGTAAGCATAAAGCCTTTAGAGAACCAGTGAATATTCACTCCGACTGAAGAAGTGTTTCTTTAATAGCACTGCACTTTCCATACTTCTTTACGCTAGTGAGTTTTTGACAATACTCTATATGATTAAGTCACGCAGACGATCCTCAGGAAGAAGAGTGAACGTCTCACTAACGACTCAAACTCAACTACTCAAATCCTGTCTCAACTAGTCACGGCGATCTTTGGGAGCAGATGTGATACCGCTTCCGGCTCTTGCGCTAGGTACCCGGCGACTTTGCATCGGCAAGGAGAGTTAGTCATAAAGAGCGTGTTCCATCCTACTTACCGTAGTTACCACGCATGACGTCACAAATTCTGGCTTTTTGCCGTCAAGGCTGGAACGATTTTTCTATTTTCCAGCAGGATCTCACGCCAGGGGCGAATCCGACCAATCACGTTACAGAGATGCATAGTTACTACGCTTACTACGCTCCCGAGCATGGTAAGCAAATAGTAACTATTAGTTACTATTCCGACAAGGTTGGAACGGTCAGCATAGTAACTTTTCGTGAGGATGGAACGGAAATAGTAACTAATAGTTACTATTTGTGGAAGGGTGGAACACGCTCAAAGAGTATCACAGCTAGAACAAAGAATCATTGTATTTGAAAATATTTTTGATGACTGACATGCTGATGAAGAATTGCCTTGTGCCCAGCGAAGAGCCAGAAACGTCACGACAACAGCCGTGGTTGATTGGTTTTCACCCGATTTGAATCTGGGTGAAGTTTCTTCTTCTTCCCGAGGTTCACTTGTGTGTTTTGGACTTGTTGATGTCGGAGGGTGAGAGAAGCAACAAAGAGTGAGAAATTCAGAAATACGCAATGCAAACGGGTCAGCCTCCTGTTATAGAGTTGCTGAAGAGCAGGCGGTGAAAAAATATTGGAGGATTGGGGTTTAGGGGGTCTGTGGTGTGATGGAGTGGGACCAGGTTACCCCCTAGGTTAGGTAGCTAAGTTAGTGAAAGAAAGGCTAAGAGATCAAGAGATTCAGAGCATGGGGGTGTATCAGAGCACCAATCTCTGAAGTTGTATGGTATGGCCAAAGAGACATGGGGAGAAGAATTATATAAGTTGGGATTGGGGGGGGGGGCAGAATTGAAGGGCATGGTGAGTCTTAGGGCGGATGCTCTACCGGTGGGGATGCGGAGAAATTTTATTGGTATAGGTAGGAAAGGTACTGGTCCTTATTTTTACACTTATATATGTTATTGTGAGTAGTTGAAAGAATTAAGAAAGGAAGTGTTTGATCGGGAGGCTGGGGAGGAAAGGGATTTGGTTTCAAGTATGGGAAGTAAGTGTTTTGGTGAGATCCGAAGGCTGGGTAGATTCCTGAAGCTAGCTATGGCCCACCGTGAACTATTTTTATAGAAGTTGATTTTTTGGTCTGTTGTTGGAGTGTATGATATATTGTTTTTGTTATTGTGTTATCTTTCCCGCCATGGCCCTTGGGCTTTATTGGGAATAAATTCATTCATTCATTCATTAATACCTGGTTTACACAGGATTTGAATTTGGGTGAAGTTTCTTCTTCTTCCCGACGTTCACTGGCGTGTTTCGGACTTGGACATATAGAGTATACGAGTAATAAAATTCAATTTTAAGAGTTAATCAAAATTAAAATAAAATGATCAAAATGAGAGTTAAAAAAATTCAGCTGACGTAGCCGTTTACACCATCAAATGTGATTCGCAGTCTGCTTGGGCTGAAGGAATATTTAGAGTAAGAGCTTTAGAAGAATCTTGTATGGAAGCTGGCAACAAACAGTGATAAATTCAGAAATACGCAACGAAAACAGGTCAGCCTCCTGTTCTCGAGTTGCTGAAAAGCAGGCGGTGGACACACCTGGGATGCATCTTTTGTATGGAAGAGAACCGCCTTCCTCAACAACCTCTGGAAGACAAACGGGAGAAGAAAGCGAGGCCGCCCTTGAACAGGTGAACATATGACTGAGATATGAGGTATCTGATCGAGATCACTGCGGCAGCATCAAAGCGAGACGAAGGGAAATGCTTTGCCGACGACCTATGCGCCATCGATGGCTCTGTCTGAAGACTAAGGTAAAGCCTTCAATAGCAGAAATTAAAAACAATCCCCCCACCGAGCTTATAGGTTTCAGTTTGTCTTTAGCAAACAGAAGGAGGTCCCGGAGTTTCTTCTAGCACTGAGAGCTTGGTCACACTGGGCTCAAACAGCCTATTCGACAAACAACTGAAAATCCCTAGGGGACGTGAGATTTGATGGGCTTTGTGACAGCTTGGGGATAATGAGCAGACTGCAATTAGGGGTCAATTAACGTTTTTGTAAGGTAATTATACAAACTGTTTTGCTCTAATTGATCTCCTGAATTTAAATCGCTAACATTTGAATTAGTTGTATCTTGTTCATTTTTCTACTTTCGCAACCCAAAAAGCCAGGAAATGAGCCCAGAGTGACCATGCTCTGAGAGGGCGATTCCGGCGAGTAGGAAAGCTCCGCGAGTTTCTGCATCGCTTATTTGTCCGACTTCGGTAACTCGCTTCCCATTCCAGAAATGCTTTGGTACTCCGCTTATTTCGGGAAGCGAGCGAATTATTCTGAAAAGCGAATCCGAGACGTGAGTTGAAACTGAACTCTGAAAACTAAATAGCCTCTACATGATACAACTTTAATAGAACACCTCTTCAGAGATAGGATTTGCCTGAAGGATATGGTTGGTAATATGGGAGCAGGTAGTCTACTGTTGTGTGTAATTCATCTCTCAAAGGGCTCTCGCCTGCGTCTCATTAGAATGGCTGTAAATTTGGTCTTCTAGGATTCTTATCGCTCTTGGTAATCACCGAGGGTAGACTAAGAGATGGCAGCGTTGGACGTAGAAAAGTTTCAATAAACTGTGCTCCGCCACTGCTCCTAATTCCCCAGTCGCTGTGGCAACAGTTGCTGCTGTGTGTTATTAAAGTTTACAACTTCCTAAATCTAATTTTCGAGAATTTTTCATCGGGTTGGGCTTATCAGTCAGTGATCCTATTTCCCAGACCTTTGCAACAAATCAAAGGAACCAATTTTCTCAACCGGACTCCCCTTTCCCCTTACTGTTTAGTTCAAACAGCAAGGGTAGTCTACTGTTCTACTATCGTGGGTTGTGAATGACGTCTTCCGCCTCCAAAGTTGTCTTTGCGTTGCCTTCTTTTAGGCCGAATAGCAAAATGTGCAAAATTTCCAGTCCTATAATCGCAATGTGGGAAAACAAACAGAGGCGTTTATCTGGGTGAGCAACGGTAGCAACCACCCATAGCTTTCCAATGGGACCCGCAGTCACCCATGCGAAAATCCGCAAGAAGGCAGGCCATTGAAAGGTTGACCTGAGGTGAAGCCGAATCAGTAGCTCATTATATGAGGGGGAGTTAGCTCCCTAGGGGATAGGAGCAGATGTGCGCCAAAGGGGTTAAGTCGGGCTGGTCCTAATTGCTGGCCTATGTGTGGGGATATGGATGAGAATATGGTACACCTGATGTGATAATGTAAAGAAGTGGATGGTTTTGGGGAAGAAATGTTTGGAGAAGGAGCGTCTGACGAGGAGTGGATGGTTACCGTGATGAAGCATGAATGTTTTACGGGGGTTCGCTCGTTGGTAAGATTCTTTAAGATTTCGATGAACATCGAGAGGAGTTCATCTAGTTTTAATTTGCAAAGTAGATAACGTCTTCCTTTTGTTTTGTTATCTATATTGCATTGACACGGTCCACCAGCTTATTGTGTCAATATATCCAATGTGTCCATCATTCTCTATAAACAGACAATTTCTGTGTACAGTTCTCTGATTTTGCATGTTGTTATAATTTCCATTTGTATTTTTTGTCTTGCCGATTTGAGATTTGCCTATTTGTGACCACTATGTGTCGGCCTCTATGTCAAGCGCTGAACTAACTCTATGCCCATAGCGAAGTGAACATGATCTTCCGGTACTTTCTAGAGCTTAATTGCGCCAAATGAAGGTTCAGAGCTAAATTACATTCTGCTAAACTCCACGTCACTTGGATATTACTACATCTGAAACTATATCCTGCCAACCATAATCCAGGGGTGTCACGACGGGGGGGGGGGACGGCCCCCTCCAATGTTGTCGTCCAGTCGGTAAAAAATAAACGAGTCTGCGCGAAGCGCTGCGATTTTTCGTCAAAACAGTTGATTTTTCAATAAATCAGTCGAATTTTCGTCAAAACAGTCGATTTTTTCGAAACTGTCGGTTTTCTTTCTAGAAAACGGTCGTTTTTCTCGAATAACAGTCGGTAAAAATTACCAGCCAGTCGGTAAATTCCTTCCCCCCCCCCCCCCAAACGTTTTGGCTAGTAACGCCTCTGCCTTAAGCCCTCGTCAGTTGAATATTGCTAAATCCTAAACTACCTCAGTTGAATCTTGCTAAATTTAAGCCCACGTCAGTTGCTCCTTAAACTGCATCCAAGTCCACGTCAGTTGAAATTTTCCTTTTGGAAGTAAGAGTATATAAGCTCGTCCTTTCCTTATCGTAAGGTTTTTCGTTATGAATCCTCTTTTGTGTTAGTGAGTGAGTCGCTGTACTGTTCTTATTTACCGAATTGGGATACAGATAGCGTGTTCCATCCTACTTACCGTAGTTACTACGCATGACGTCAAATTCTTGCTTTTTGCCGTCAAGGCTGGAACGATTTGTCTATTTTCTAGCAGGATCTCACGCCACGGCGAATCCGACCAATCACGTTACAGAGATGCGTAGTTACTACGCTTACTACGCTCCCGAGCATGGTAAGCAAATAGTAACTATTAGTAACTATTAGTTACTATTAAAAAAAATAGTAACTATTAGTTACTATTCCGACAAGGTTGGAACGGTCAGCGTAGTAACTTTTCGTGAGGATGGAACGGAAATAGTAACTAATAGTAACTATTGTTAGAAGGGTGGAACACGCTCAGAGTAAGTTTGTTATAAAACTTTGTATACATTCACGTAAACCCTAGTCCACTACCATCCCCAGCCCTACTCACCCACATTTCTCGTTTACAACACCACCCTTCGGTTTCCTCCACATGACACTTCTGAAAACCTCACCCCGCGTCCTTCTATGCTTATTTTTTAATCACCTTCTTCGCTAGATTGTTGTTCTTCAACAAGAAACGGTGGAAGCAAACGATCCGTTTCTACGAAGCTTTTCTCTGTTGTGAAGACTGGAGTAAATATTGAGGGTAATTACGTTTAATTCCCATTGGATGATACAACTCTTGGATATTCTCCAGGAACATATCCAGTTCAGAAGCATGATCGAGATTGATTCTTTCCTGTGAGAAACAACTGACTTGCTTCCTAACATGATTGTGTACTTACTATGGTAAGTGAAGCATCAAAGGAAATAGAGAAACCGTTTCCACCACAAAAATTGCTCGTACAAGAGCGTGTTCCACTCTTCTAACAACAGTACGGTCTAAAGAAAACGCTCCGTTTCTACGAAGCTTTTCTCTGTGGTGAAGACTGGAGTAAACATTGAGGGTAATTACGTGTAAATACCATTGGTCGAAGACACCCCTGGATTCTGGAAAACATCCAGTTCCGAAGCATAATCAAGATTGATCTTTCCTATGGGGAAACAACTTTCTTGCTTTCTACCAGGGACCCATAAATGTCCTGTAATGACTCGCCATTCAGGGGGCTTGTCATTTCCTATGCTTCTATATTGCTATGTTGCCCGAGACTCCCCTAGTTTCCAAAAATTCCGGTTGGATCGAATCGGCGTTCTTGCTCAGATAGACAAAATTTGTTGGAACAAGTCAGGACTATTCAGCATGCCACCAGGTACCTAAGCTAGGACAAAAGATCCAGGATACTCTTCCATTACAGAGAAATATTCCTAGTTCAGCACAAAAGCTGCGAAAAAATTTCTCTATCTGGATAGTCGGGTGTTTTTATCCCCGTGGGTATTTCTCGAACTATCTGACGCTCGGTCAAGAGTGCATCAGAAATCTCTTATTGACAAGCCCCCTGAATGGCGAGTCATTACAGGAGATTTATGGGTCCCTGCGTTTCTACCATGATTGTGTACTTAGTAGGGTAAGTGAAGCACCAAAGGAAAGGAGAAACCGTTTCCACCATAAGAACTGCTCGTACAAGAACGTGCTCCACCCTTCTAACAACAGTACGGTGTAAGAGCTTGGTTACACTGGGCTCAAAAACCAGCCTATTCGACAAACAACTGAAAATCCGTAGGGGATGTGAGATATGATGGGGTTTGTGCAATTAGGGGTCAATTAGGGTTTCTGTAACATTATTATACACACTGTTTTGTTCTAATTGATCTCCTGAATCTAAAACGCCAACATTCAGAATTAGTTGTATCTTGTTCTTTTTCTTTTTTCTACTTTTGCAACCCAAAAAGACAGGAAATGAGCCCAGTGTGACCAAGCTCTAAACGAAAAAACTCCGTTTCTACGAAGCTTTTCTCTGGTGAAGACTGGAGTAAACATTGAAGGTAATTACGTGTAAATCCCACTGGTCGAAGACACTCCTGGATATTCTCCAGGAAAACATCCAGTTCCGAAGCATAATCAAGATTGATCCTTTCCTATGGGGAATCAACTGACTTGCTTTCTAACATGATTGTGTACTTACTAGGGTAAGTGAAGCATCAAAGGAAATAGAGAAAGCGTTTCCACCACAAAAACTGATAATCGATAGCGTGTTCCACCCTCCTAACAATCATAACTAGTTAGCTATAGCTACTACGCTTACCGTTCCAACCTTCCCGAAATAGTAACTAAAAGCCAGGCTTCACCTTCCAGATTTTTCTTCCGGATTCCAGACAGCCGTTTTCGTCGAAATGGATCTGGAAGGTGAAGCCAGGCCAAAAACGTCTGGAAGTCCGGGGTGTGGTCCCAGATTCCGGATGTCTGGAAGGTGCCATAGAGGCATCCAGTTCGAGAGACACAACAAATATGCAAATGAAAGAAGAAAAGGGACAGTGATTGGCAGATCTGATTGCGATCCAAGAGATATTTGAAAATGTAAAAGGAACATCTAGGAAATGCTGAAGGACAGCACATTTTGCTTTCATCATTATCATGAAAATCTGGAAGGGTTGGCTTGACTATGTGGAAGCCCCGGACGTCTGGGAATCTGGAAGGTGAAGCCTGGCTTTAACAGTGACTATTTGCTTCCGTAGTAAGCCCGCGGCACGATATTTTGACGAAAGCAGAAAAATGCGGTCCAGCATTCACGCCAAGAAGCCATCGGTGACATCATGCTTAGTAACTACAGTAAGTAGGGTGGAACACGCCGCGCGACACCTGGAGCAGGAAGCGAGACCACTCCTAGAAACTAAAGGAGTATTTCAAAAAGACAGAGAAGGGATAATAGGTCTTCTCAAACGAGTTGTTCCGCTGCGGAACTCCCTTAGCGAGGAGAAAGAGATGGTCGATGTTGTCAAGATAAAGAGTCCCGTATGGAAATAATTCAAGTCATTGTATTATGGGACATTTTTCCAATCGTAAACTATTGAAAACAATTGGAAACGATCACATGCAATTATTTTTTTTTATGATTGGAAACAGTTGTTAAAGATTGGAAACAGCTGTTTACGATTGGAAACAGTTGTTTACGATTGGAAACGGTTGTTTATGACTGGAAACGGTTGTTCACGGTTGTAGACTGTTGTTTACAGTCGTTTGCGATTGTAAACAGTTGTAACGATTGTATTTTGACGATTGGAAAAATCGGTTTCAATCGTAAAAATACAATCGTAAACAACTGTTTACAGTCGCAAACGATTGGAAACAACTGTTTACAATCGTAAAAAAACAGTTGTTTACGATCGTTTCTAATTTCTTTTCAATTGTTTACGACTGGAAAAATGTCCCAGAATACATTGACTTAAATTAATCCCATACGGGGTATACACTGGCTGAAAAGACATTTCCTGGAAAACAATCCAGTCTCAGCTCCCAGACCGTAAGCCCCGTCACATTGAGGGGCAACACATGGGTCGCTTGTAAATAAGATTTAAAGCAGTTTCATTTAAAGTAGAACTGAAACTGATACTATTCCATTGTTTTCATTGTCAATAACGAGCGCCATCACTTGTCCACCTATTCGATGTACTTTTCACAGTTACGTTCCTGCTTTTGCTCTCCAAACAAATCTACTCTTCCGTGGACAATTTTTTCACAATTACGCCCCGACTGATTGGTTCTGTGGTAGACATGGAACCAATAGGAAACAACGCTCGTTGACGGTATTAATCCAGATTGCGCGAATGCCATGTGCTTATACAGTGGAGGCATTGCGGGTATTAATGCAGAAGGAGCAGATCTGTTTATTTCCTTTCGGGGGATTCGAAAAGGATTCCAGCAACCGCACGCCCGTGGTGGGAAACTGGAACAGTAAGCTTTTCAGTGAACCTTTAAAGTTACTGAAGGTAACACTCTAAATGACTAAGTCTAAAACACGCCAGCGCTCCTCAGGGAGTAGGAGGAAGCGTTTCCGTACGACTCAAACTCGATGACCCAAATCCTGTGTCAATCAATCACCGCGATCTTTGGTAGCAGCTGTGACACCACTTCTGCCTTTCTTCCGCTAGATCCCCGGAGAGGCCGGAGATTTTGCATTGGCAAGGAGATAGTTATCAAGAGTATTGAATAACAAGAAAAGAAACTCGAAGATAACCGTGATAATATGTGGTTCCTTATATAACCCAAACTGTTTATCTAAGAAGAGAAAACTCTCAATTTACTGTGGCTGCTAGATCAATGAGCGAGCTTTATAACACTTGTTTGAATCCGACAACTCTCATGAAATCCAACTTCATTTCAGTGAATCCGTCGAAAAGGAATACCGTGATATTTCGCAGAAACGAGAAACTGAAATAAGCAAGGTTCCCGGGAACCGAGGTTTATATTCATAAATACCTTGGATTCAATCTTGAAGAAAGAATGAAGAAATGATTAAGCAACTTGAAACTATTGGATCATTCCAGTTCCAGCAAAAGAACTCAAAGATAACTTGAACAGTTCAAATTTCCCATATAAACCAGGCTGTTACCGAACCGTGGTTTTAATGTGAAGAAACAATGAAGAAATGAAAAAATTACGAGTCTCGAACTCATGGATCATCCCAATACCAGCAAGAGAACACAAAAACAGCACAGAAATTTAGATTTTCTAATATAAGCGAAGCTGTTTATCGACGAAGGAGTAACACACAGCTTAATTTGCTGACATCAGCATTGTTTGTAATTAAAGCACAAGGAAATACAGAAAGCCATGAGTAAACATAGAAACTCTTGGATCATCCTACAAAAAAAAAATATATGGGAAGGCTTGGATTTCTCATTCTGCCGAGGCTATTTATTTAACAAAGTGGTAGCACACAGCCTTCTATGACAACAGCGTTGTTGACAAGTGGGACACCAGCTGAAAGCTGAGAGTCTCAAAACCCTTACATCTAACGATCTGGCAATGGGACCTAAAAACGACTTGAGACAGTCACAAGCTACAAGGACAAAAGTCAATGAATGTAAAAAAAATTCACCCAACCACAAAATCCTTTGAGAAGGCACCAGCCTAATTATGTGGTCAAGCTTGACATGTAACTGGAACATTTCTACGGACAAGGGATTGGACGCTTCGCTAGAAATATAGCTGAACAGATCCCCTTGAAGCTGCAGCTAAGCTTTTTGTCAGAGAAAAGTTGTCAGGGAAATAAATTCGTAACCATCCTTGAAAGGGTTCTTGTTCTACGTTTTTTTTCTGTTTCTCTCTTATTTTTCTGTTTCAGTTCTATGATTTATTTGTTTGTTTCAAGGGTTGATCTTTCTCTACGGATAGTTAATTGAGTTTCAAATACCTTGTTTTCAGATGCATCTTATCTTTGGGTTGTATGGTGGACTGAAAATCAAACACATGGCAGTTTTCAGGGCAGATAGGTCTACTTATCTGTAACTTTAACTGCAACGTTGCAGGAATCAGTGGACCTGTAGTACCAATTATACAAATGCAAACAGTCTACACATTTTGAAATTGGAGACCCGGATTTCATTGGGTACATCCTAAATCACTTGATTCTTGCACTTTCCATTTTTTGCTACTTTCGATGTGTACATGCTCCCGATGATCGTTTGCGAGACGCTTAGACGCCAGAAAAATCGGTTATAAGTTTTGTTTCTTGTTTTTGCTAGAAGTCGACGGGCCTGGGAAACTCAGCTTAAAACAGCCGAGTTGTGGATAACCTATTAAAAGCAGAGGCGAGTTTTAAAGTATTCAGCTTCTGTATAATGTTAGAACATGAAAAGTGAATAGTACCTTTAACTGTCTGTCTCTCCTGATCCAATACTTGATATCTGTAAATTACACTTTTTCCACGCAAAACAACTTTTGACAGTAAAAGTCTCATTATATTTTTCCTTGAAGAAGTCTCTGTAGGAAGCAGAAGTTTATGAGCCTCTTTGGTCCCGAAACTTCTACATTTGGGGGAGTTATGCTTGTAGGCTAATGAGAAGAGATTCACGGACATTGCAAGTTCCAGAAACTCGAAATTAGTATTCCTTTTTTTTGTTCAGTTACAGTTGTGAATTATCAGTCAGTATGTTCCTATCCTGTCCTTGTTTCCTATCCGGAATCGAAATCAGTACTTTGTATTAAAGTGCATTTTTTAGCAAAATATTTTGGTGTGACCCATGAATCGAACCCTCGAGATTCGAGAATCTAGAAGCAAACGGATCATTCCTGACGTCAAATTCGTCAAAAGACCTACGACTTTTGCGCTTAATAGTGAAACGTCATAATCGTCCCCGTTGCAAACGTACCTATGGTGAAACGTCTCCATGGCGTAGCGTACCCATGACGAAACGTACCCATGACGAAACTTCCCCATGTCAAAACGTTCACTTGGTGCAGAGCAAAATAGCACTAGGGGAGTAGCACCAAGACTGGAAAGAAGTGACATACACCCGAATAGCACCGAAACTAGCACCACTAGCGACTATGAACGTCCCTACTGAAACTCAATCGGTCATGCACCAGCACTGGCTCCAATAACTTCGTATTCTGAATACAGCAAAAAAAATGGATACAACATCCCCTGTTTCCCCGGTCTGCGCAGGCCACATCTTGACTTTACCAGAAATTTCTAAACCCGCAAGTTTGTCTCGCTTTAATGCCGCAAGCATCGTTGGCGGCGCTATGAATATTACCCGTTTGCAAAGCAAGGAAAGCACACGTCTTGGCACTATCCCTAGTGTTATTTTGCTCTGCCTTGGTGAAACACAGGTTAAAAAGACTGAATATCTCCAACTCAATTTCCGGTTTTGGTCGGACTCCAGAAGAACAGCCGGCAAGAAAGTCTAGGCTACTGCCATATCAGCTGACACTAATATTTTATCCACCCCTTAATTTGGAAATCCGTCTCCCACAGCCAAATATAATGTCACTGGACCATCTACGAGCTTGACCTTTATTTTGCCCCAAAGGATCCACACACAGAGTTTCAGCAAAGTATCACATTTTCGCAAGAGTCAATGAAACAACTAGGACTTCAAGAGACGCAGTAATATTGGTAAGACGGGTCCTTTTAGACTTTGTGGAGGCTGATACGATATCGTATCAGCCGCCAGAGAGGATGATAAGAAGCCTTATCAACCTCTGGAGAAGTTGATCGAACACTCTTACTCAATTACTGAAAAGTAGAAACTGACCTAAGAAAATAAAAATAAAAGACATTACTTTCAGTTATAAAAACAAAATAACACTGAAAAACAAAATGGGAAAAAATATGTTGAAAACCATTATTGAAAAAAAAATTCAAAACCGAAAGAAATATTTGACTGTGCAAAACGAATAAGTCAGCTACATTTATTAGAGCTACATTTCGGCCCTTCTTGGCAAGGGTCCTCTTCCGGCTCAAGCAGAAAAATTAACTTATAAAAGAAAATGTTGGTCATACCTTGTTACAGTTACATATCCACTGAAAATGCAACTTGTCAACTGAAACAACAGTACTTCCAACTTACTTCTACTTCTTTTACTCTACTCTGCAAAATACAGCTATTGAGCAATTACAACAGTCTTTTCTTGATTCTGCTCTGATTAAACAGGCCAAAAATAAAAACTAAAGTGTTGCCAACTTTTCTGATGGAACCTATGACTATTGGCCGGACAAAAAATAATGACATTTTGGCACCGACGAAACTAGATCCTTTTCAGTTTTCACCTACTATTAATGAGAAAGCTCGCTTTATTATCTTCATAATTATACGCCTTAGCTTTTCTGCTTTATTTTTGTAATTACTGGCAAGGAAGTCGGAGAGATCTCGCTCGCTTTATCAGAGAAACGAAAATTGTGACAAATCGCATAATTCTGCGACAAGTGGCAACGCCGGTTTAAGCTTGATTAATTCAAGAGCCCGTCGCTAGATGACATTTGCTTCGCCACGAATGACAAAAGTGGTGTTGGATAAGGTTGTATCGTTGTAAACAGAAATGCCTGGGTCACAACCGTAGTCATTTTCAAATTTTTAGAGTAGGCTAGGGACCCTGCAGGTCCGCATCCGGGAATTTATTTCGGGGGGGGGGGGGGGGGGGGGTTATTGCCTGCTGGTCGGACAGAAAAGGACAAAAACACATAGATCAGAGGGAAAAGCCTATACAAATCATTATTTTTGTTTGTTTCGGGGGGGGGGGGGGGTTCAACCCCCTATCCCCCTCCCTGGAACTTCCCTGCAAAAGTAGCAAATAAGTTACTACCAAAGAAGACAAAAACTCTGTTCGAAAAATGTATAGTTAACACAACCCAGGGTTGGTCACCATAAGTAACTTCGTACACCCTGGAAAGTAACCCAAAAGTATCTCAAAGTAACCCAATGTAACCCAAAGTAAGCCAATGTAACCCAAAGTAACCCTGAGTAACCCAAAGTATCCGAAAGTAACTCGTACACCCTGGTTCTTGGTGACCAACCCTGGAACATACTTCCATCTCAGTTATCGGAATAACCGTGTCGGGACATCTCGCCACAAGACAACTCGCCACAGCGACAACTGGGAACCGACTACTCGCCACACCGCCATCTCGCCACAGTGACATCTTGCCACAGCGACATCTTGCCACAGCGACAACCTGCCACACCGACAGCTCGCCACACAGATAACTGGCCACAGCGACAAGTCGCCACATAGAAATCTTGCCACAGTGCGACATCTCGCCACATTTATAAGATAAAGCGCTTTATTCAATTACTATTTATCCGAACAAAATGTTTAATGGAGCGGATAATTATGGGCGATGCCTCTCAATAAGTCCATTGCGCTACTATGGTTATACCTACTGACAATTCTTTCGATTCTCTTCTTAATCTTCCAGTATTGTCTCTTCGGCCGAGGCGGAGCACATCCTGCCTTGATTCGGTCCACGTCCACCTACCGCAAATTTTCTTCAGTCTTGAAACTTTTCAGGCAATGCCAAAGACTAGGATGGCTTGATCCTATCAGCTGGTTAAAGCTCCTCTTTGAGTCTGAACAGTCTCCATCTTAATATCATACTTAATTCCTCAGAGCTATGTGTTTATATTTAACTGCTACATAGGATTATATATTGCGCATTAAAACTGAAGGGATTTATTACTTACAGTATCCCAGTTCCCTTGGGTCAACTGAAGCTAAATGTCTATAACACTTCAGTACATTTTTTTTCTGAAAACAATTTTTCTGGCAACTTGTCCCTGTGGCGAGTTGGTCGTGTAGCAAGTCGTCTCTATGGCGAGTCGTCACTGTGGCAAGTTGTCATTGTGGCGAGTCTTCGGTGTGGCGAGTTGTCAGTGTGGTGACATGTCTGTGTGGCGAGTTGTCATGGAATCCGGAATAACAAGCTCGAATGCCATTTAGAAATACCAACCTAGCTGCGCTCGATATTTTTCATATCCTGCCTCGCCTTCAGCTGTACAGGCTATTTTCAATGGCCGTCTCATTGTTATAATCCGATATCGACCCCGATGTCGGAAGTTAGCCTTTCTTTTCCTACCCTGGCCATGCACATATTATTGTGCTTTTTGGCAGATTAAAGTTCAATGGGCACATCAGACTACCCCAATCCTACTCTGTAACAACCTAGGATCAATGCTTACCCCCTAGCTCAGCAGCTTTTTCAACAGTTTCCTCTCTGTGATATTTCAAAGCGTAATTTTTTGGGCCAGTACATGCTCAATTTACTAGCTTGGACAAAGATAAAAGTGATGTTTCTTATAACACTTAGCAGATCTTTATTTTATGCATAAATCAGCTTGTATAAATCAGATTTGTATAGGCTATTTGTTTTTGAATAATTTTTGTTGCTATGTTATTTTTTATAAACTTATTGCATATTCTGTACACTTTATAAAGCAAGTTAATCAAGCGTCACAACACTATTCCACAAAGAAAACCTTTAATAGGCACTTTTAAAACATGGAACTTCTGATGAATACAATCAGGTAAACTGCATCTGCGGCTTGACTTTGGTGACATCTCAAATATATCCTTTTCTATCAAGCATTGCTGGGAGTTTTTGAATTTCCTTGCCACGATATCCCAGCTCCTAAGATTTGGATCGCCGAAATGCCAGAGAGGTAAAGACAAGGGATAACAAGAAAACGGCCGATTTTCCTAGCGCCTTCTAAAGGAAGTCGGAAATGTTTATTTGCGAAGCATTTAATACAAAATAAAGCATAAGAAGTGTCCATTGTGCTTTAACTGTACCATGTTCTTCAAAACCGTCCTAACTACATTTTCATAATTTTGGGCCCAGTTTTGTGTCTGACGAAAGTAGGAACTCAGAAAGTAAAAACTAATCTACCTGTTAGATGGTGCTCATGTCGTTATCTAACACTAGGCACAATTTAACAGAATATAAAATCAGAGATGTTCTTTCCAATGGTATAGTTAACTCAGTATTTGTTCAGTTAGCACAGTTTTGAAGAACACGTTACAATTGTGTTAGTTGTATGTTTTTTATTATGATGACAACTTTATTTATAACCCGTCAAAATAAGCACAAATCACGAAGACGGAGTAAGTAATAATTTTGCTTCGGTATAGATACATGAAAATGACAGAACTGATAAAATTATTCTATAAGTAGTGAACTGATGGACAAAAATGCTCCTCAGTCGGGATTTGAACCCAGGACCCTCTGCTTACAAGGCAGTCGCTCTACCATCTGAGCTACCGAGGGGCTTGTGAACAGAGTTCGCAAACCACTACAATAGTCTGGTAGATGCCGGACATAGGAACAGTGATACCGCCCGAAGGCAAATTCATCTTACCAGTTCACATCCCCATGTCACAGAAATTAATAATACCTAGGTGGCATTTTACAGAAAACTCTTGTACCCGTAACCGATAAACCATGAACAGTTTTTTCGAATATAATTTTGAAGTCTAGGACTCCATTGTTGGAGTCACGTAAACATACCAGGACCCACAAGACGGGGTCTCACGGTGAAAACCAAATATATAATTTGTAATGGGAACCTCTAAATTATATTCGAAAAAACTGTTTATGGTTTATTGGTCACAGTACAAGTCCTTTGTGGAAGTGCACCTATGTATGATCAAATTATTATGGGCCTTTAAGTTTAACTGAAAAACCCATTTATTTTTGTGTCATTTAACGGACTCCACTGAATTATTTGGATTGTGTTATAGGCTTTCTTTTTTCGATATTTGCTTCGGTATGACGTTCAGAATATATAGAGCCGTCCTCACAAAGCAGAATTCTACTATTACGTGGACAATTTGAATCTGAATACAAACGCGGCTTTTCGGTGGTCAGTGATCAGCTCGAGGAAGGTGGTTCACTGTGTGAACACTTAATTTTCGTAAATCATTTTCATCAAGCACACAACACAGACACAAGCAGATAGAGGTACAACAAATCACAGGGAAACTCCACTGTTTGAAAATCGATTATTCGTGAATAGCTAAAGAACGAAGTAACGCATTTTCATCGGGTCTTCAAGCCTCTTTATGTGAACAAGTCATGAGTACCTAGAATGTCCTATTACATCCCTTCTCGGATAAACTTTAAAGGTATATGGCAAATAGTAACAAAAGTTGAACCAAACGTGGAATGGAGCAAGGCGACACGAAAGCGTCGGATAAAAAAAAAATTATATTTGTCGGTGCAAAAACAATAACAACAAGACCAAAGGTTTCGATGGGATCCCAAAAATTCAATATCTGATCCAGACAACTGGGTCTTGTCTTAGCCAGATCCAGTCTTCGCCAGACTCCTTGAACATTTTTACAATTAAAATTCAGAAACAGATTAAGGCCAAATAGCTAATCACCTGAGAAAACCAAGTTCAGATTTGGATTCAGCATGTGTGTTTACCCCTATAAGTCATATCTGTTTTGACGAAAACTTCCTGCCACTTCTGCCAATTTCCCGGTTCCGGCCGAACTCCAGAACTACTTGTCCGGCAAAAAAAGAAAGCTCAAAGACGAAATCAGGGTATCTTCTTTCCCCAGTAATGAACATCTAATCAACTTCAAATAGAAATTTAGCTTATAACAAATTTTCCGATTCCAGCCGGATTCCGGTCGAACTATATGTCCGGGTAAAATACGATTGTCACACAGGGACTCAGCATCTCTTCTTACCCCTAAATCGCTTATCTAATCAACTAGAAATAAAACTTTGACTTCCAACAGTTTTCCGGTTTTGGCCGGATTTCGGACGAACTACGTGTCCGGGTAGAAACTTGTTTTCACATAAGTGTTCAGCATGTCTTCTTGCCCTAAATCAAACATCTAATCAACTCCAAACAAAACTTTTAATTTTGACAAACTTTCCGGTTTGGGCCGGATTCCGGTCGAAATACTTATCCGTCGAGAAAATAGTTTTCACCATCGTCTTCAGCATGTCTTCCTACCTCTAAATCGAAATTTAATCAACTTCAAATAAAACTTTTACTTTCAACAAACTTTCCGGTTTGGGCCGGATTCCGGGCGAAATAGTTGTCCATCGAGAAAATAGTTTTCACCATCGTCTTCAGCATGTCTTCCTACCCCTAAACCGAACATCTAATCAATTTCAAATAAAACTTTTACTTTCAACAAACTTTCCGGTTTGGGCCGGATTCCGGGCGAAATACTTGTCCGTCGAGAAAATAATTTACACCATCGTCTTCAGCATGTCTTCCTACCCCTAAATCGAACATCTAATCAACTTCAAATAAAACTTGTACTTTCGACAAACTTTCCGGTTTTGGCCGGATTCCGGGCGAACTACATGTCCGACGACAAAATGGTTTTCACCATCGTGTTCAGCATGTCTTCTTATCCCATAATCGACTATCACATTAGCTGTTTCAAAATATTTTGTTTGTCCCTTAATTTGAATCCCCTCCCCCACCCCTAAATGTAGAGCTACAAAACCCATCTACGAACTTGACTGGTCCGACGACCCAACGAACCCTCACACCAAGTTTCATCAAAATATCTCATTCCCTTCGAGAGTTATCGTGCTTACAGACGGACGGACGGACGGACGGACGGACAGACGGACAACTTTTGCGATGTCATAGGTATCCCTCCACTTACGTTTTGGGATCCCAAAAACAGCTTGGTCTGAAGGAATATCTAAAAAAAAACAAATGCCCCGCGCCCTAATCTTCTGGAAGGGGTGGTTACGGGAGTGAAATCCCGAGAGTATCTCTGTCTGTCGTAGGAATAAAATTCCGAACCTATTATCCGTCAAAAACTGGGAGAAATATACCCTAACTAATTTCCTGACTTATTTTATTTCCAGAGTTTCTTCCAGTGATCCGGTTGGAAAACAAATCAGAAAATTCGGCAGTTAAGCATTTCCACAAAACTTCGAGTTAAAAGTTTTCAAACTCCTAAACTAGTTCGAAAGTCGGGGGTGGGGATTTGTTTATCCACGACTTGCCTATCTACGATCTGACTATGCTGCCTGAAAGCCAGGGCTCGTAGAAAACGTCACACCATGAGCCCTTGCTAGCCGGTGAATCTCTAATAGTAGTATGAAGTTGTACGAAAAAGTAGCATGCAGTACGAACAGATGCTACTACATGCTTCTATGTCAAGGCTACCGTGTTACTGCATTCTACTAAATACTTCTATTAGCAAGACTGGATGCTAGTATAGCATGATATGATGCTGCTGTATACTACTGCTTAGGATTGGTCCAGTCTGAGGCACATTAAATGATAGTATTCTTTACTATTACATATCAAACATGCAACTTTTTCGTACAACGATTATACAACTACGCAGGCTACATATTTTTCATTGGGTGAAGATCTACCCTTGCTTCCCCCCCCCTCCCCCGGTGGTGTTCCGCCCCCACCGAATCACCGGTGCAAGAAATACCCTCACAAAACTAAACATTTACCTAGATGTCCTTCCAGCTAACTTAATCCATACGTCAGGTCTCAATATAAATTCCTAAAGCTCTTAAACACAGAACTGGAAAACTGGAACACATTAGACAGACTGGGGACGAGGAATTCTTTCCCGACCGATGTTGGGAAACCTCTGTGGAGTCAGTGCAAGTATTCTGCGCGTCGTTCGTGTTTTCGGAAAGTTATTTGAACGAGAACAGTGACTTGTGCGGACTCTTCTGAAAGGCGGGAAAACACTAAACAAAAACTAGATTAACGCTGCCTGGGCAAAATTAGAGGGGCAAAATTGAACTTATTCTACCTTTCGTAATATCCCTAACTCTCCTATGGAAATATGAGATTCAGAAATCCCCACCTTTCGCCATTGTTTAGTTTTTCACCTATGAGTTTTTTCAGCTGAGTCAAGTTTGTCAAACACGGTGTATCATCTTCAACAAAATCTTCAAGGTCTGCCAATAAATTTTTCGAAAGTGAGTGCACGATAAGTTTCAAACCCCTATGGAAATAATTCATGTCATCGTATTTAGGGACATTTTTCCAGTCGTAAACAATTGAAAACAAATGATGATGATGATGACGATGAAAATAAATTTACGCACTTAAGAAGAGGAAAATAGCGCAGTATAGACAAATAAAAGGAAAAACTAAACTGAGCTTTCAATAATGTAGTAAATGCACAAGATCATAAAATAAACATTTAAAAATAGGGACTAATCGGGTCTAAGAAATCTTTAAATGGCCGAAGGCAGACACGTGATGGTCCTTGGTAATTGGAGATAACTTTGCACAAGGGTCATCCATTGGAAACCCACTGGAAACCCATCGTAAACAACTGTTGTTTACGATTGGAAACAGTCGTTTCCAATTGTTTCCAACCGTAAAATAACGATTGGAAACAATCGGTTTCAATCGTAAAAATACAATCGTAACAACTGTTTTCAATCGTAAACAACTGTTTCCAATCGTAAAAAAAAAACCATTGTTCACTATCTTTTCCAATTGTTTTCAATTTTGATTGGAAAAGTGTCCCATAATACAATGCCTTGAATTATTTCCATACGGGATGTGTATTTTTCTTTTTTAGAAGACCTGGTTGACCGACAAATCTATTTGTATTTCGGACTTCTTTTCTTGTGCTTGCTATTCTCACTTTTTAACTACGCCACGCACATTTTGTGTGGAAGAGCGAGAAGTCTAGATAGAGTTGACAAGCGCCAACAGGAAAATCACTAGTTTGACGGGGAGGTATTCATATATCCGGAAAAAGATATTTCTGAACCAGTTCGTTGTGAAAAGATCATTTCTAGTTAGAGTTGTGCTACAAGTCTTGCAGCATCCGGCTTCTCCGACAGAAGTGCAGCTAAGCAGCACTTTGGCTTAAAGCCAGGCTTCAGCTTCCAGATTACCAGACGTCCGAGGCTTCCACATAGTCAAGCCAACCCTTCCAGATTTTCATTCTTAGATGTCCCCGTCGCATTTTAAATATCCCTTGCATCCCAGCAACTGTCAATCACTTTCCCTTTTCTTCCTACATTTGCACATCTGTTCTGTCTCTCGCATGGATTGCCTCTACGGTACCTTCCAGACATCCGGAATCTGGGGTATCCAACACCCCGGACTTCCAGACGGTTTTGGGCTGGCTTCACCTTCCAGATCTGACTCGACGAAAACGGCTGTCTGGAATCCGGAAGAAAAATCTGGAAGGTGAAGCCTCGCTTTTAGTTTGTTGGCTATCGTCTTCACGCTAAAGTTGTCAACCCCTCGAAACTTAAAAGAAAATGGTATATCCCAGCGATCAGTGCACTGAATCCTTGCCTGACCGAAAGAGAGCAGTGTTTCCGAGCAAGTTTCCGCCACCTATCGAGCTAGAAAATTAGTTTGAATCTGTGCTTGACAAGTGCCTTGGTATGGCAAGGCGTTGAGATTGTTAGCTATTAGCAGGCTTAAAAAGAAGCATTCGCGCGGTTCTAATTTGGGTCAAAAGCGCAAACTCGGTAACCACAGTAACTATAACAAGAGCTACCAGCTCATATGGCACTTGTTACGAGTAGGTGTTGCAAGGAAGTAGATGAGAACGTCACAAAACACCCACTTCAACCTCCTAGGATCGGACCTAGAAATAGGGTATCTAGTTTCACTCGGATCATCTAGAGCAAATGTCAGGGCACACTATTTCCGTTACTTCGTCCCCCTCAAACTCCCCTTACCACGGCCGAATCTGGTCCAGACACATAAACTGATCATCTAAAGCATCTTCTCTTACCGGCTATCAAGTTTCACTTGAGTCTGAGCATTTTTCGCGAAACTATGGTACTCTCCCCCCCCCCCCCCCCACCCGTGTTCAGATCCGGTCCGGACCTTAAACTGTGTCATCTAGGGAACATCGTATCTGTACTCTTCAAGTTTCATTCAAATCCCTCCACTCGTTTCACCCCTATGCGAGCCACAAAATTTCCGGGACTCCCACTCCAACTCCCCACATTGTGGCCAAATACCACCAGGAATAGATGTCGTATCTCCGACATCTTATCTTCTCGTCCTTGAAGTTTGAGTCCAATTGAAGCATATGCAAATTTCCGGTTTCCGGTTCATCCTCCTCCTACCCTGGCCGGATCCGGTCTGAACCGTAAAAAACAAACTAGGTCGCATAAAATCGGTACCGGTACTGTTGCATCCCATCCGGTACACCCGTAGGATTTGTGTGGATGTCACAAAGTTTCCAGACCGCCTCCCCCCCCCCTCCAACTTCTCCCACCATTGCCGCATGTGATCCGGAGACATGTCTTGCCTGTATTAGTTCTCATCACTAGAAAAGTTTTACTCGAATCGGACCACCCGTTCGCTCCTACACAAATCAGTAATTTCCGGATTCCCCTCCCCTTCACTCCACCGAAAATGGTCGGATCAAGAAACGGAAGTTTTTCTAGGGCACTGTGTCAGATCCTGAAGTCTATTTGGTTGGGTCACTAATATGCCTGCCAAATTTCATCGTCCTTACCACATATGGAAGTATCATTACTTGCGATCACCGGAATTCTGGGAAACCCCTCCGACTTTTATTCAAACAATGTTTACAACGGATACGTCAGCTACGATTCTTCGTCAGCGATATTTCGGCCCTTCTTGGCAAGGGTCCGTGTCAGGCTGACGAGGTTCTCCGACTCCCCCCAAAGAGCCCCGATATGGTCTAGTTCTGTCAAGAAGCTTATTTCGACGGCGGACAAACCTTACATTACTACAGAGATTAAAAACCTGGTCAAGAATAAGATGTATCTGCTTAAAGTTTAACTGAAAAGCAAACCTATTTTTGTGTCATTTAGCTGAATACACTGAGTTATTTGGATTCTGCTAGGAGATTTTTTGATTTTCCACTATCTGCTCTAGTAGTGAGGTTCAGAATATCTACGGCTGTCTCCACAGCGCAAATTCTACTATGACGCGGAACGTTTGAATCTGAACACAAACGCGGCTTTTCAGTGGGCAGTGATAAGTGTGGTGAAGACTGCTTAGTGCCTGAACAAAGAAATTTCATAAATCTTTTTAGTCAAGCATACGGCACAGGTAATACCACAAATATGACAGCGAAATTCCACTATTTGAAATTGATTAATTCGTTAATATCGGAGCAACGAAGTAACGCATTTTCATCAGGTCTTCAAGCCTCTTAAAGTGGATATGTGAGGGGTAACAAGACTGTCCCATCTCTGCCCTTTTCAGTTAAACTTTAACACTAGAAAACGCGACATGGCAAAGAAGCTGAACAATAAAATCAGAAAGAAAATTAAGGCCGAGCAAAAGAAACATTATCGAACCAAAGTAGCAAACCTCCTTGAGTCTAAGCCTTCGAAGTTCTTTCGTAAAGTCAAAGAAATGACGGGTAAGGCGAGCAATAGTTCAGATTTTCAACTTAATGAATCACCCGAGGTAACGGCCGGCTCATGCACTAAATGCACATTTAACAAAAATTGTACATACATACCCATCTCTTGATTCCAATGCTTCTTGTTGTCCTCCCACCCCTGCTCAGGACTTGCCTGAGATTACAAAAAATCAAATTGAACTTAAAATTCGACGGTTAAAAAGGTCTTCGGTCACACCACATGATATTCCCGTGGATTTAATTAAAGCTTTCCCGAGTGAACTTTCGGCGCCTCTTCACAATATTTTTAATGCGATAACTGCGACGGGGCAATATCCAAAGATTTGGAAATTTGGGTTTGTAACCCCTATCCCCCAAAAAGGTGGGGAAGATAATTTATCCGGTGTGAGACCTATCACTTTAACGTCTGCTTTCAGCAAAATTTACGAGTCAATTGTTGCTGAGTGGCTGAAAGCTCATTTGTTACACCAACTTGACCATAACCAGTCTGGTAATCTCCCAAGAACATCAACTGTACATTACCTAGTTAGCCTGATAGATTTTATTTTAAAGAATTTAGATGTATACATCTACATATGCGGATCTGGAAGTACCTTAACTCGCGGTAACCGGAATTTCGGACCCACACCCCCTACAACTCCCCCAAAGGTGCCCGAATCTGGTCCGGTACTGTGACGTATCTATGGCTTGTGCTTGCTCTTCCCACCAAGTTTCATCTTTCCACTCTAAGGGTGTCACAAGATTTCCGGTTCTCCCCTCCAACCACCCCCACCCACATTCATGGGATCTGGTCGGAACTGATCTCGGAAATTTGAGATACGAGGCTTTTCCAAATATCAAGTTTCATTCAGATCCGATCACCCCTTCGAAAGTTATACATGCCTCAAGACTCCGGATTCTCCACCCTCCCCCCTTCCCACGATGGTCAGATTGGGAAACTGACTATTTTAAGCCAATCATCTCAAGCCTCAAATGGTCAAGCCAATTTTCATCGTCTTAGCCCCCCCCCCCCCCAGGGTCCGAATCCAGCCCGGTTCCGTCGCTGGTGTATCTAGGGCTCATTAATCGCAATTGACTTTACTAAAGGGTTCGACTTAATTAACCACAAAATGCTCGTGGAAAAGCTAATTAAACTAAATGTAAGCCCCTACTTGATCAAAATTATTGTTGGATTCCTCCAAAAAAGAAAACAAAAAACCAAGTATAAGGGTGTTTATTCGGAAGAAAAAGAAATTTTCTGTGGAGTGCCTCAGGGGACTCTTTTGGGTCCTCTCCTTTTCTTAGTAACGATAAATGATATTGCAGTAGGTGAGGAAAACCGTTGGAAGTATGTAGACGACTTGAGCATTGTTGAAATCTGTCATCGTTCCCAAATGAGTAATGCTAAGCTAATAATCCAAGAGGTGGCAGACGAGGCACAGAATAGCGATATGAAAGTTAACTTCGCGAAAACAGCGGTTTTAACTATTTCTTTCATAAAATCAAATCCTGCCTTCAAAGAAGAAATACCGAAAAAATGAAGGCAGAGAAAATTAAGCTACAGGGTGTTACCATTACCCCAGATCTAAAATGGGAAGCTCACTGTCAGGACATGCTGAAACGAGCCAATGCAGGAATACAAAACTTAAAACTCCTTTCAAAAATGAAAATACCCCAGTGTCACCTACTACGAGTTTATACTTCTTTCATCAGACCCACCCTGGAATACGCAGCACCCGTTTGGCATTTTTCATTATCGCAGGAACAAAGAGATAAACTAGAAAGAATACAGAAGCGGGCTCTTCTTATTATTCATAGTGGACCGAAGCTTCCCTACTCATACCTTTTAAAACATTTTAACCTAAAAACACTGCAGGAGCGCAGAAAGGAGCTAAGCACTGACTTCGGTTCAGCCATGGTATCTCATCCTCTCCACTCCCAAGTCCTCCCTCTCCCTATCAAAATGTTAGAAGTCGACCAGAACGAGTGGTAAGTTCTAAGGTTCCCAAGCTCTGTCCCGTACCTACAAAACACGCCAGATATGCAAAAAGTTTTGTTCCCGAGTTCGTGAAATATTTTAACGAAGTTTGAATTTTTAAGCGTACTGACATTTTACACATATATTGTAGTTTTTCCTGTCTGTTTGACAATAATCGCAAATTTGGTTTATAACCACGATAGTCGATTTTTAAAATAAACTTTCTATCCATCTATCTATCTAGGGCATGTGCTTGTTCTTCCCACCAAGTTTCATCCCAATCGCTCCAGTCTAATCGTGTCACAATATTTCCGGTTCTCCCCTCCGACTCCCCCCCCCCCCCCACATTCATCGGATCCGTTCAGGACTCGAAGTGGAAGATCTGAGACACGAGATTGTTAATGTAAAGTTTCATTAAGATCCTATAACCCGTTCGAAAGTTATAGATGCCTCAACATTCCATATTCTCCATCCCTCCATTTCCCCCTCGGTGGTCGGATTGGGGAAGTGACTATTTCAAAGTCAGTTTGTTTGGGTCCCTTATATGCCTGCCAAGTTTCATCGTCCTAACTTTCTGAAAGTACCCTAACTCGAGAACAGTGAACCGACAGACCGATCGACCAACAGACCGAAAAGTGATCTGTATATGGCACTTGAGCAAAGCTGCAAGTGACATAAGAACTGAGCTATTCAAGAAACCATGGATTTTAATAATTACATATAACTTTGGACGCTTCGGAAACTCGTAAATAAGGCATCAAGAAAACAATCACAGTAATCTTCGAAATAGCTCATAAAAAAAAAATGACAGTAGGCTTAAAAGCATAAGGATTGAGGTCAAATTAGTTTTGGAAAGGGAAACAAATCATAGTAAATCACATCAAGTTAAAATCATGGCACAAATAAAACAACAAGAAAAAAAAATCACAGTAAGTACTTCCACTTCCAAGCGGACTAGTTTCTATTATTCCCCCTATGTCTCACCATCAGCACATCTGACAGACATAGTAAAATAGCTCTCAGGTTGACCAGTAGAAAATCTGGAATCTGCTCCCTGCAGGTAGTATAGAAAATGTAAGTTACCCATTACCCTATAGACCCGACTTATAAGTATGTCTATAGACACACATAAGTGTTGATTGTGTTGATTTTGAGACAATGGGGGACTAACAGATTCTAGTCCACTTTGAATGCTGAGCCAGAATAAGGCGAATTGATAACTTGAGACTTATCAACAACAAATTAGAGAGCACAACTTAACGCAGCACAACACAAATTCTTTTAGAAGGAGCATCAGTATAACTGACAGTATTTGAAACCTTGTACTTCTTTCCTTGAAAGTACCAGGATAATATTTCAGGATCTCCCATCATAGCATACAGATTTTCAAGTAATTATACTCTGTACCCACAGCATTCTCTTATTTCTTCCTTTCCACTTGAAAAAACTCTTTTGTAAAGCAATATGGTCAAACTGTAGGCAGATGTAGGTTGTAGTGGTAAAAAACAATACTCTCATTCTTTGAGATCCAGCCTCTCAAATGGAACATAAAAATAAACTTATGGGGCAGAACCAGAACAATGTGCTTGACATAAAGGTTGAAGTTTCTGAATTCCAGCAATAATTTCATCAGAAGCCTTCTTACTGACTGTGTGGAGATATTGAAGCTTAATACTGAAGATTAAAAAGATGAGATCATGTTATTTTAAATATGCAAAGCACCTGCTCCACTTAACGAAAATATGTCATAACCATACATTGATGGAGAAATTCAAAATTCAAGATGCAAGTGTGACCCTTTGGGATGTTTCCTCATCGCTTTCAAAAATCATGGACAACAGGGCCCAACCAGCGCACAAAGTCGTCCACTGCTTCCTGACCGAAGATTAAAAATTAAGTAGCCTATCTTTTTTCTGCGTGTTTATGTGTTTTGTTTATTTTGTTTATTTTCTTCATTTACTCTGCCTTTTCAAAATGGTGGGTCATAAATAAATTACTTACTTAAGGAAAAGCTTTGCATCTTCCCGCTCAACTGTCATATCAGGAAAATAGCAACACACATTTTCTCCAATATCAGTATCATCAACAACAAAAATTGGGAATTGAGATGGTATGGGAGGCTGAGGGATAGGTAAAGGTTCAGGAAGGGATGCAGTGTCAGAAGATGAAGTAGGATTAAAAACCCCAAGACAAGACCAAGACAAGACAATAGGGGATTCACAGTATCAGAAGGATGAACCAGCTGGATGTGGACATTTGAACTTGACTTACAAAACTACTATACAAAATCTTTTCTGACCAAAAAAAAAGGCAGAAAAGCGTATCTCGATCAATATCCACATGAACGAAACATCTCTCACCTAATGTTTCTCAAGAGACAACTCACTGTAGAATTTATAACCACAGTATTTACACCTCAACCTTTCTGATGACACAGCATAGCATTCACAAGACTAGGCTAAGTTCTAATGCTGATTTGCTGGGTTTGGTCAGGTAAGTTAGTCAGGTGAAAGTAAAACTGATTGGTATTAAATTAGATTGGTATTAGAAAGAGTTCAGAAATTATTTACAGAATTATCAAAAGAAATTGATTAAGTGAATTCAGTCTAGTATACTAGCCCCTTTTCAGGCACGGTGCTCAAACGTCTAGCACCATGCCTGGGTGCTAGACGTTCAAGCACTGTACCTTGGATTTCATGTATGGTGCATGGATTTCAGTTGACAGTGCATACATCAAAAACAAAGTTTCTGTCATAACAACTGAGCACCAGCTCGGACAGGGCTGAAATTACTACCATGAACTAGAGAAATCAAAGACAATCCTTTATATATTTTTCACAACAAAAACAAAAGGGCTCGGCTGATGACAGATGTGAAAAACCTCATTTCCTTTTCTACGTAGTCAAGGGTTTTGCATGCAAAGTGTCCTGTGCCTCAGCTTTTTCTAGCTAGCAGCCAACCAGAATATTGGCTCTTGGGGAATAGATAGGGAAAATACATGGAAAATAGATAGGGTGCTGTTAGGTTTTTTATCTCCATCATCATTAGAGCCCTTTTGTTTTTGTTGTGAAAAATATAAAAAGGATTGTCTTTGATTTCTCTAATTCATAGTAGTAATTTCAGCCCTGTCCAGTCTAGTACACTAGCCCCATTTCAGGCACGGTGCTCAAACGTCTAGCACCATGCCTGGGTGCTAGACGTTCAAGCACTGTACCTTGGATTTCATGTACGGTGCATGGGTTTCAGTATACAGTGCATACATCAAAAACACAGTTTCTGTCATCACAACTGAGCACCGGCTCGGACAGGGCTGAAATTACTACTATGAATTAGAGAAATCAAAGACAATCCTTTATATATTTTTCAAAACAAAAACAAAAGGGCTCTAATGATGATGGAGATGAAAAACCTAACAGTACCCTATCTATTTTCCATATATTTTCCCTATCTATTCCCCAAGAGCCATATTCTGGTTGGCTGCTAGGTAGAAAAGGCTGAGGCTCAGGACACTTTGCATGCAAAACCCTTGACTAAGTAGAAAAGGAAATGAGGTTTTTCACATCTGTTATCAGCTGAGCCCTTTTGTTTTTGTTGTGAAAAACATATAAAGGATTGTCTTTGATTTCTCTAATTCATGGTAGTAATTTCAGCCCTGTCCGAGCTGGTGCTCAGTTGTCATGACAGAAACTGTGTTTTTGATGCATGCACTGTATACTGAAATCCATGCACCATGCATGAAATCCAAGGTACAGTGCTTGAACGCTTAGCACCCAGGCATGGTGCTAGACATTTGAGCACCGTGCCTGAAAAGGGGCTAGTGTACTAGACTGGCCCTGTCCGAGCCGATGCTCGGTTGTGATGACAGAAACTGTGTTTTTTGTGTATGCACTGTATGGGGGCACCAGGCCAACACCAGGCATGGTGCTAGACGCAGTCATACACAAATCCTCAATTTTTGGGCATGGTGCCCCAACGTTTGGGCATGCCTGGACGTATGGGCATGGTGCCCATACGTTACGGCACCATGCCCTGGAGTATGGGCATGGTACCCCTGTGAAATTTGGTTAAACTGACACTGGCTACATACCTAAATAGGGCCTTCTTCCTGTCCTAGATCAAAAGATACCTGATTTCACTGTCTATCCAACCTCATTTTCCAATTTCCAAAATGTTAGAGCACTTTCAAGATACAGAGAGTTTTGTGGAGGCCACTTCTTTCCCAGTGGGTTTACCCTATCCTTTTACACTAGGTTACCACTAGGTTACTCAATCCTTTTCCATGTTGTCAAAAAGTCAAAAGTCAGAGTAAAAACAGGTACAAAAAAAATAACTCAAAATAAATACAATAAAAGGCAAACAATCTAAAGGAAATATTTGCTCCAGTGAACAGATTGAAAAGCTTGCCTCATCCATGCTACCCTGATGCTACCTAGCAGCAATTTTCTGGAAAAGGATAGGATAAGCCTACTGGAAGAGAAGTGGCCTCCAAAAAACTCTATGTATCTTGGAAGTGCTCTAACATTTTGTAAATTGGAAAATGAGGTTGAATAGAAAGTAAAATCAGGTATCTTTTGGTCTAGGACAGGGAGAAGGCCCTATTTAGGTATGTAACCAGTCTCAGTTTATCCAAATTTCACAGGGGTACCATGCCCATGCTCCAGAGCATGGTGCTCCAACGTATGGGTACCATGCCCATACGTTCGGGCATGCCCAGACGTTGGGGCACCATGCCCAAAAATTGAGGATTTGTGCATGACTGGCTAGACGTTTGACCACTGTGCCTGAAATGGGGCTAGTGTACTAGACTGAGTGAATTAAGAAATCATTTCTTCACTAAGCTTATGCAAATAGGATTGTAGCTTATGAGCATTCAGTTGGTCTGAGACAAGCTAACCAAGAAAAGCTTAGGAGCATCCAGATGGTCTGTGACAGGCTAACAAAGAAAACAAAAACAGAAATTATTTACTTACTCTGGCAGAACTCCAGAACATCTTTGTCCTTTTCGACAAATTTATATAATGATGTGACTCCTCCATAGTGATGACTGATGAGTCACAATTCGCGCACTTTTCAGTTTGAAAGATGGCACGACAAACAAGAAGAAAACGGAATTTTCTTTCATGGAAGGGAGCTAACAAAATGAGTTTAACAGCGGGAGGTAGATAGTCTGGGGCCCAAGTATCAAAATGTGAAAAGTAGCTTTCCCGTCGGGGGTAGCTGATCCGACGATGGATTCTAGGCAAATCGACCACGCTGATTTCGAATCTGGGCGGGATACTGGGATCAGACATGTGCTAAAGATGTTACGCACCAACACTCAAATTCGGATGTCTTGGCGTTCCATTTCATTTTTCTAAAGCGGAACGAAAACTATTATCAGCTAACCAGCTACGGTGATTCCAACTCTGACTAATAACTATCCTTCAGAAACAATGGAAAAGTTTATTTAGGTATGTTTATTTAAGGTGAAAGAGTACATTTATTAAAACCATATTTGCAAAAGTTGGTCCTGTCAACTTTCATATTTAATCACAAATGAGTTAGGCTTCGAAATCCTCTTCTTCCTCGTCTATTACAATGACATTGACACATTTCCCCCCGGATGCGCATAGTAAATCACGAGATCTCTTGGTTACAGCACATGAGCATTTTTGCTGCAAGATTTCTTGCAGGCACAAAAAACACCGACCACACTGTCTGGAAAAATATGGCCCATCAGTTGCCACTGCTTTTGCTCCCCCACGTATCTCATCGGCCCATCCATAGTCTAGTGGGTTCAAAGAGACAGGTATTGGGTCGTGAGCTTGCGTCTGCACGGAAAATTGCAAAAATGCACGCAGCCAGTGCAAAAAAAAAATGATCTGTCGGTGGGTGACAGCCACATGGGCTCCTTTTGCGTGGCAAAAGATGTATACGGAGATTATTTTTAGGCAATTCTTCAGCCGTTTCATAGTATGGCTGTCACTCTGCTTTAAAAGGACAGACAAGTTTTCTCTGATTTGTGATGTCTTGTACACACTACCATCATTTACACTTTGGTTCAATTTCCATCACAAGTTCCTCAAGCATTTATCGAGATACCTGGCCTTCTCTGCAACAAGATCACGACCCCTACATCCAGAAGCAAGAAGAATATCACGCTCAGTTAGTGCATAAGCATGTTCAATTACTATGTTAACGCTCCTTGACGCTTCAGAAACTCTGCGAAGTTGAGACTCTGGCCTCTCTTTACATTCTTTTTTCAGGTAAAAGAGGAAAGTGTCAGTATATGAAAAGTCAACACTTTGAGACCTTAACTGTAGGACCATGGGACTAGGAGTCGGTGTTGATGTCCAAGTTGCACAGTGTCAGAAGTCCCATCATCTAACAAGACTGAGGACTCAGAAGTGGAAAAAAGCTTTTTCCTGCAAGTTTCATGCAACACACACTCACAAAAATCAGGTTTTGACATTGCAGTCATGAGCTTTTTTGCAGCAAATCACTTAGCTTGTCTAACACTTTAGCCTGTGACCAAGGAGCGATGTCAGTTGTTTGGCACAAATACACATGTAAAAGTCGATCAGTTTTCTCTTTTATGGGCTGTTGGCAAACAGCATCCATTTTTGGCAAACCGTAACATCTACAATCTCTTCTTCCACTGATTAAAGATTGAGAAACCCCTTGATAAACTTTGCATGATATTTGGCCTTCTCACTGCATGCCACCAAAGATTTAGGTGCTGGCAATAGAAGCACCTGCCATTGTAGTCATCAGAGGCCTATAGTGCCTGTCTCTTACTGTCTTCAATGTATCCTGAGCTTGTCCAGGACTCAAGCCTCTGATAAAGGAAGAATATCCGTGTTTGGCACAAAATAAGAAGTCAGATTTCTCCTCTTTCTTTAGGCTATTCGCAATCCGGACCTGCTTCTTGGTCAGTTGATCCATTCAATTTCCTGTAAAGAATAAAATATGTTACAACACCATAGGTACTTAGATATTATAGTATTAACAAACCTTGCAATTACAGAGGAATTTACAGTTGTTAAAACAAATAAAATACAATAAAATTTTTTGATTTTTAGCTTGGCTAACTAGTGGCAAACAAAGACCATAAAATATCTCATAAGAAAAAGAAAATAAACAATACAAACACATATTAGGGACTCAACATGGTTAGCCTTTTATAATAATGGAGATTTTTGCAAGTAAACTTTATTCTGACTACCATAGTTGTGCGTAGCAGCTTCAGGGTTCTGTATTTTTCCCTGTACCCTACTAATGATCAAACCACAGGATATGAAAATATTTCTGCTGACTAGTCGGAGACTCACAGCATCTAGGTTATTCACTAAGCTACTGATTTACTGTAACCCGACTTTGCTACTGAGCTTCTCAGCCTTTTTAGCTGTTCAAATTAGTTAAGTTATCATAACAAAAAATGGAAATAGCCATGTGGCATGGCCGACAAGCGTCAGACATCCGTACAGTATGTACAGTAAACAGGGGCGTCACAACTGTGGGGGGGGGGGCGACCCTTCCAAATGTAAATATTCCTTCAGCCCAAGCTGACTGCGAATCATATTTGATGGTGCAAAATGGATACGTCAGCTGAATTTTCTTGGAGCTATACTTCGGCCGTTCTTGGCAAGGGCCTCTTCAGGCTCAAAACCGCTCAAGTTGGAAAAAGGAACCCTTCCCGCAAGTTCATTTTCCAACTTGAGCGGTTTTGAGCCTGAACAGGACCCTTGCCAAGAAGGGCTGAAATATAGCTCCAATAAAATTCAGCTGACGTATCCATTTGGCACGATCTAATATCCTCCAAATGTGTCCGGCCAGTCTTTAAAAAATAACTGAGTTGGCGTGAAGCACTGCAGTTTTCCGTCAAAACGTTTTTTTTTCCTGAAAACAGTTATTTTTCCTGAAAATCAGTTGTTTTTTGTCAAAACAGTCATTTTTTTTAATCAGTCAATTATTTTTCAAAGCTGTCATTTTTGTTCTTGAAAACAGTTCTTCTTTCTGCAACAACAGTCAGTAAATACCTTGCCCCCCCGCCCGACAAATATTTCAGCTAGTAACGCCTCTGACAGTGACAGTAACTTAGCATAGCCTCCGGCCTCCAAAATTGAGGCTTTTATAATGGACTGACTAACAGTTCTGTAACATTCCACGAATAATCTTAAACTCTCAACAGTCCAACTTATTTGCTGTTTAATCTGGGCCTATAAGCAAGTGGAGATTTCTACTACCTAAAAGGCCTTAACCCACACTCAAGAACAACCACATTGCAGCTCTGCTTGAATGATTTTTACCTGTTTATTCTTCTTAATATCCTCCAATTCTCAGGTGAAATATCTTGGAATTCTTGGTTTGTAAACACTATTGCCACTTTTTCTTGTCTGGAACCTGTGATTTTTGGCCGCAAAAGATTTTTTGCTTACTTTTTATATTTACTTGTAAGGAACCGGTCGTAGAATTTTGGCTTGTTCTGTCGAAGAAGTGAAAACCGTCATTAACCGCAGATTTCTGCGACAGGCGGCAACGCTGCTTCTGAAATGTTCGAATGTTTGTTTACATCTGCTTGCTTTTGATTGGTCGAAAGTTGGACCGCGGATGTAACCGCACAAACCGCAACCGCAGAATAGTTAGAGTGTAAGAGGTTAGAAAAGCATGTCCGATATACCAAAAAGCTGTATCCCGGTAACTTTCGTGAGTAACAGAACGTACGCGAGGTCCTGTGATCTCTAGAGGTGTTGCCCCAGTAAGACCCTCCACTTTTAGAAGGAGAAGACTTTCGGTTCAGTGGACCCCAGACTAAGAGGACTTTTGATTTAGATTAGTGAGTTAACAGATACTTATCGGCGTATGATGACAATTATGAGCCTTTTAATGGTAGAAATGTTGCCAACTAGTTCAATAATATTTTCCTAACAGAGTTGTGAAAGTAAGATGTTAATTGCTTTTTTCAAGAAAAAATTAGTCTTTTCTATTTTTGATTGGCTATGACGCTTTCTGCAAAACCAACCAATAGAAAGCATAGTTCGCTTTTGTAATAAGAGTTTTAAGACAATATCTTTTCAAACACCTATGCGAAAAATGTAATCATACGAACAAAAAAAAGTTAGGATACCTTTTCCAGCCAATTGCAGGTTCACAAACGCTTTCACTTAAGGCGTGTTCTCGACGTTCCCTGATGTCTCCGCTTAAGGAGTAGCCGCGTTTTTGTTTGTCCCGGGAACCACTCTCACTATTCTCCCGAGTCCCCACGGGCGGCGAATGCTCTGATTATCATCACCATCGTCAAAAAGGACTCCCTTTCATATTCGGAGGGAATCAATTTTTGCCAGTGTTTGTGCAATGTAAAATTAATTAAAAATAATCAGAATAAACAAATCCCAAAATAAAGTGGATCTAGTAATTGTGTCAACTGCACATTCTTTTTTTCGAACAAAATCCATTTTAGAAGCATTCTCCGTGTTCTCGTTGTTTTCCTAGGCGGAGTCCGCGTGGAGTGACTCCTTCTATTCTCGCCGTTCCCTTCGATTCCCCGAGGAGTCCTCGGGGAACGGCGAGAACACACTTTTAGGAAGTCCCGTATCTCACAGTGTTAAGTTATTTCGTTTATGCCCTTTTCTGTTTTCGGAAAAGTTTGATCACTTCGACTGTTTTTTACGGTTTTTATGTTTCCATAAATTATATATAAATTATTTCCTGTTGAATGACCTTGGTTGTCGACCAAGCTACGCTCTTTTCTTGGCTTTTACCTCGTGAATTATCTTTATACCCCAGAACCCAATAAAACATGGATATCAAAGTGATGTTGTAAAGGTTAAAAGCAAAGCGATAACAAGAACAAGAATCGAGAACAGGGGCACCACGAATGGAGGGGGGGGGGAGGTTGTCCATTCAATTTGTGGAAATAGTCAAACGGATACAGTCAATACGAAAACAAAGTTTTCAATCTTCAAAACAGTCGATTTTTCGTCAAAACATGCATTATTCTTAAAAAACAGTCGGGAAAACGACCAGCCAGTCGGTAATTACCTCCCCCCCCCCCCCGAAATATTTTGGCTGGTAATGCCTCTGATCGAGACACATAATTTTCTGATTGTAGTTTCCGATTGTAGGGTTTTCTGAAACTGAATTGACGAATACACAGCCTCCGCAAAAAGTTCGAACTCAGGGTTCAAGGTCCATAAACGTTTATTGCAGAAACATTTTTGCAACCTATACTTTGTTCAACGGATCTTAAAACAGTTCTCAAAACAGTTTCTTTTACAAAAATGTTTCACAGAAAATGTCACAAACTAGCCATCAAGCTGAAACTCTTTTTGTAAAAACGTTGAAGTGGGCAGATTTTTTATTTTTTTTTCAAGATATAGACCTTCAATTAAACCGAAAAGTCATTTTGAGCTTTCATGACCATGTCTTAGCAGAGGAGAGCCAATAGAATTCGGCGACGCAAGTTCGTGAGAAAAAAAGACCAGGGTAACGTTTTTGCTTGAAGAGTTTTCCAGTTGCAAAATCGAACAATAATAAATTTCCTTTTCTAGCGTTATATGTATTACGTTGCCTTTACTCTTACAAGTACCCCCACAGTCCACTATCTTTCAACCTGATCTAACGATGTATGCCTTTTCTAAAGCTCAGAAAGTAAAGCTGGGCAAACGGAATCCGTGTCATTTGCAACGTACTTAACAAAAAGAGGGGTATTTTACTTTACAGTGTACCTGATAAATGGATAAATTTAATTGCAGTTGATTTTAAGAAAGCTTATAACCTTGTTGATCACAATATTTTAATTCGTAAATTGCATGAAAAAAATATACCGCATTTCATTATAGATTCATGATCTATGTTCGTTTCTTATTTATTGTTTGTTATATTGCGTCTTACTTGTATTGTAGTGAGTGTTTATTTTTCCGGCCCATGTTAGCCTAGTGCTATTAGGGTTCTAAATAAAATTGATTGATTGATTGATTGAGGTATTCTTGTTGGTTTTTAACGGATAGGGAGCAAGTTGTTAAATACAAGGGGGTTTATTCTCAGGCCAGTTCTATATTTTGCGGTGTTCCCCAAGGCACTGTTTTGGGGCCTCTGTGTTTTTTTATGATAATTGACGACATTGCAAAAGGAACTGATGCAAGTTGGAAATATGTGGACGATTTATCTTTGGTTGAACTTGTTGGTCGAAATTTAAAAAGTAACTCAGTGACTATTCTTCAAGATCTAACCGACGAGGCCCTAACTGCTAATATGGTTGTAAATACAGATAAGTCAGCAATTGTAAGTTTTTCCTTCTTAAAAAGTAGCCAAGAATTTTTCCCTGTCCCTGAAAATGGTTAATTGTTGAACAAATTACCCTTCTTGGAGTTACGCTCTCTTCAGATTTAACTTGGAAGAAGAATACAAAATATGTATTAAAAAAAGCCAAGTCATCCATGTCAATAGTTAAAACCCTGACTAAATTTGGGGTTCCAGAAAAGGTACTGATTAATCTATTTTTTATGTTTGTCCGAAGTCTACTTGAATATGCGTGTCCAGTTTGGCACTATGCTCTGACAAAAGAGGATACAGATTCCATTGAAAGTGTACAGAAACGTGTTCTCAGAATTATATACAGAGGACCTAAAATGCCTTATTGTTTTCTTTTAAATCATTTTAAACTTGAGACCCTCCATCATAGACGGGAGAGGCTGTGCAGAGATTTTGGTATGAAGTCCCTACAGAACCCCTCCTTCCGCTCCCTTCTGCCGCCTCTCTTTCAACCTCTACGTTTGCGTGCGCAAAGAGCGTGTGCGGAGCAAATACCCAAGCTAGAACCCCGTTACTACCGTACGGAGCGGTACAGAAATAGTTTTATCCCTTTATTTGTACATATTTTCAACAAAGAAGTTTATTCATTCTTGTGTGTGTCTCATTTTTATCTTTTTGTGTTAGGCCATATTCAGTTTGAATTATTTATCTTGATATTATGACAGACATTATCGATTTGCCTCCATGTATATTGACGTATTAACACGCCATTTGGCCCCAAGCCACGATATGTGTTGGTATTTGAAATAAACTGAAAAACTGAAGAACGTATTTAGGGCTTGTGTTTGTTCTTCCCACCAAATTCCATCCCGATCCCTGGACGTTAAGCGTTTAACGAAAATTCCGATGCCCCCCCTCGACTCCCCCCACAAGTATCGGATCCGGTCCGGACTTGACACGGAACATCAGAGACGACAGAGTTCCACTTGTGAAGTTTCATTCAAATCGGACCACCCGTTAAAAAGCTATGAATGTCACTAGATTCCGGATTCCCAGTCCCTTCACTCCCCCCACGATAGTCTGATCATGCAAATGACTGTTCTCAAGTCAGTTTGTTCGAGTTCTTGATATGCCAGCCTAGTTTCATCGTCATAGTACATCAGGAAGTACCACACTCGCGGGATCACCAGAATTCCCCCCCCCCCAACTCCCCCCACAGTGCCCGAATGCGGTTCGTTTATGTCAACGATGCATCTACTATTTGCTTGGTGTCTTCCCACTAAGTTTCATCTCGATCCCTCCACTCGTAGCGTTTCTCAAGATTCCCGGTTGCCCCCTCCAGCTCCCCCAAAAGCCACCGGATCGTAGTCCCGATTTTAAGTTGGTCGTCTGAGGCATGAGATCTTTCCAAACACAAAGTTTCATTAAGATCCGATCACCCGTTTAAAAGTTAAATACATCAAGATTCCGGATTCCCCCTCCTTCCACTCCCCCCACGATGCTCGGATCGGAGAAATGACTATTTCTAACTTCATTTGGGGTCCCTGATATGCCTGCCATGTTTCATCGTCCTAGCTTATGTGGAAGTGCCCGAACTAGCAAAACCGGGACAGACCGACCGACCGACCAATCGACAGACCGACGGACGGACAGAAATTGCGATCGCTATATGGCACTTGGCCGAAGGGCAAGTGCCATAAAACGACAAAATTCAGATCCAGCTACCATGATATCTGATACCATGGTAGAGGCAGAAACGCAACTAGTCTCGGCGATAGATTTTCTAGTCTCTATAATTGGTAGCCTACACAGCTAGATCTTAGATCCTTAAGCAGTGGTAGCCTACTGAATTGACCAATGGCTGATGAAATATCGATTCCTCATGCGACTGGGCAGTCTAGCCAGAAAGTTTACAAACGGTGCATAAAAGGCAGAGTTTAGCTTCCCGAGTTCTTGCCTCTTCCAGCGCGAAGAGTTCAGCACAATTTTACAGCTAATTTAACTGCCTCCTCGCAAACCCTTCTCACATTCAAAATGGAACAAAATATTCGATGGAACTGACCAAGAGTCTGGTAGAAAGACAACTTTTCTTTATCATCTTCCACTATTTTAATAAAGAACAAGGGCTGAAAGCTCATGTGGCACTTGTAAGGGTAGTAAGTATGTCATCGGATAGGGTTTGTGCTCTTCCCCGAGGTCGAAGCAGTCCTTAAAGCCGTGCTTGGCCGAGTTTGGTTGGAATCCGGTAACAATCGGAAACTGTAAGAATGAGCCAAGTTTCTAAAATGTTTGGAATGGAAGTTCTGTTTCAGGATCGGCAGGGTTATTTAGTCTTCGCCTTGCGAGGTGTTTTGTGCCTTCTTTCGCTGCTCTCTGTAATGCAGCTTAAGCAGAGCGTATTGACCTGGCTGCCTTGCGACGGCTGTAACATTTGATCTACCGAGGGCTTGTGAACATACAAATTGTTTGGTTTATTTGTCACGGTACAAGTCCCTTTAAAGCGCCATCTGTACAATATCGACCAAATTCTAGCCGGAGACCAATCGGAGGAACGAACAGCATTGCTGAGCAGGTGTCTAGTTAAACCTATGCCGAATTTCTAATCAATTTGAAGGGTCAATTGATTTCGTCCCTGAATTTCAAAACCACTTCCACATCCCGAATACTTTGGTACACAGCTTGTCTACGAGCTTACCTTACACTTTCAAGTCCGATTAAGGGAATTCTATCGAAATTTCTGTCGCATTATCAGTATTTTCATCAGTTCAAACCATGAGCCAGTACGAATGTGGGGCCATCTAGTGACGTGACCCGGAAGTGCTCACCTGAACCTTATAGACACCACAGGGCGGCGCCTTTCATTCATCTCGATACTGTGCGGATGCTGTGATCTCTTCCCATTGTGGTGTAAGCAAGAATAAATAAGGGAAGCAAGAATAAATAAGAATAATATTCTTGGTGTAAGGTCGGTTATTAGAGAAGTATAAAGGGTATCTAAGGCTAATGTGGGCGATTCGGTTCCTGGAAGTATTTTTACGGGAACAGTGGAACGCCTGTCGCCCAACCCTCCTTCTTTCAGAACGGGACTTGAACCCGGCTATTGGTTGGTTGATTGATTGACTGATTATATTCGTATCATGTATATAGTGAGTCCCGGAAATGCCAACCTGCCAAAGGCTCCAAGCGGCCAGTTCGGGAAACGTAACAGAAAAGCCGCTTCTCTAAAGAAGAAAAATCAAATGCGCTATAAAAAATGTCAAGCACAGGAAACAACGAACAAAAAACGAAACCAAACAGAACAGCCATCATGGCTCAAAGGCGGAGCCATAACCATGGCAGAGTAAAAAAAAAAAAACATCTGGGCAAGCTCAAAACGGATCTTAAAAGAAAACCGGGTGAAAAGAAAAACATTTAGCTGGGGGGGGGGGGGGGTATGTTTCAGATGGTGTCACTATTATCTGTTGATGATAGAAATACTAATATGAAGTCGCCTCAAATCTTGATCCCGGTTCGTAAGTTTAGAGGTAATTAGCCTGCTCATGATTGATGAAAAACTGTTGGTAATCATCGTCAGTCAGTCGGTAAAATACCTTGGTGCCTTACCCAAATTTTTTGGCTAGGAATGCCTCTGTCTGACGCACTTAAAAACTCAGGAACGGACGGTATCGACGGACTCATTGTTAGGAGTGACTAATTTTTCTGTTAGTTGCGAATACTCTTGATGACGCTAGATTTGCAGAAAGAAAAGTGTATGTAATAATCATTTTCTGTCGACAGGTTATGGCTTCTTTCCTATTGTCCGCCATTTCAAATCACTCCTTCACAAGATGTTGTCAGAGAAGGTCCGTTTCGAGCAAGATCGATACATTGTAGACGTCATCTTTTTTTTTAACATCCGACATTAAAGATGTGAAAGACATGCCGTTAACATACGTTTTTATAACATGACGTCATTAGAGACGACCAATACTATTTTTAAGAAGTGTTATTTTGGTATGTATAATGGCCTTAGTTGACCGGCATTCGATTCAAATAAAATAATAAATAAATACTTGTCGTTAGCACAGTAGAACTATGATTCTTTAGACAATAATTAACACTGGACGGAGTTCGCTTTCACCTAGTTTGCTGCAAATAAAATCAACTATAGGTACTGCATATTAAATTCTAATCTTTTGAGTGGCCGTAGTGTTTTTTTTTTTAACTTTTAGATAGTGAAAAAATCCGAAGTTAAGAGGGTCGCTATAGAAGCTGTTTCTGCTGGCATAGTGATGCCAGTAACTTTTCCTTCTGGGGAAACTCGTAAAAGAAAAGTCACTTCTCTAGTTAAGAAAAAATCACTTCTTTTGGAACAGAACAAGTCACTTCTCGTAACCATCCCGCGTACGCTATAGTAAATCTCAAACATACGAAACGACAGACGAAACGAAACCAAACACAGCAACTCTCATTTCTCAAAGGTGTGGTCATAACCATAGCAGAGTAAAACCCGCACCTCAGCAAGTTCAGGCGGATCTTAAAAAGAAATGCCATAATTAAAAAAAAAACTTTGATTAGATTATTTTATTGTTAAATGACATAATAACCCATCATGATAGGTATGAGAAGACATAAATGCACTGGCACTGGGCGGTTGCCACAAACTACTTCAACTTAATTTAAACAATAACTTAATTTCATTTCAACACTAATTCACCAAAAAAAAAATCCCTTATAACATACAGAAGAAAAAATAAGAAAAAAAGAATAAAAAAATAAAAAAATAAAGGGAATAATTTTTGTTGTTAATAACTTATACCTCCATTCTCTGAATCGTGACTCCTCACCCCTCCAACAAAAGTTTCTTACTCTTTTAAACAAATAAATTAATTAAAATAAAATGAATACCAGAATTTAATCCCTTAAAAACACCATAGCACTGGAACAAAAACATGCATGCCTGCATTCACTTCCTCCAGGTAACTTTTTTGCTAACCACCTAGATGCAATTTGGTGACGCCGGAATTCTTACTTTTCTTCCTAGAGTGTACTTACTCGTTGTTGAATTATTACCAACAGAGCATCAGTGATTTTTAAAAGTGTGTCATTCAGTGATTTTTGTTGATTTTAGTATCAGTATTTAACAAGTTCATCTTTGGAAATATTTCCAGAAGTTGATTGCTTTGTAGGATACACATGTTTCGCATCAGAAATCTTGTGAATCGTTTATTGTTACGTGATGGCAGTAGCCAACTAGTTGGCTTGTGACCACGAGGTGTATACGTATGATTGGATATTCAGATATTGTATATGTATACGATAATTTCTAATAATTTCCAACTTGAGTATGTCCTAAAGCTGTAGATTGAACTGAATCGGGACTAACGGATTAAAATACGTCAACTGCACGACTGCACCCCCATCTTCACGGTGATTCGGTCACCATCGGAAATAGAAACCGCGCTCGAAACACTATTCAAACTTGAACTGTCTCAGAAGAAACGGAGGAAAGCCGGGTTGTTTTGATAGACCTAGTAAGAGGTTTTATTTCTATTACAGTACTTACTTTTTAAATAACTGTATGTTTCACGTTCCTCAGCGATTGCTATGAAAGAAGGTAGAAAAAGTATGAATCTTTTCCAACAACAAGATTCAGGGTGAAATCAAGCAGACCATAGTCTAGCCTATGATCAGGGCTCCGGCCATAGGGTACTAAAAGTAAAGGTCCAAACCAGTAACAGAACCACACACAGTAAATTTCACCCCTTTTGTTTTTTATGCTGAGGGTGTAAATCAGCACCCAGTATCCTAAGTGCTAATGCAGTCTCTAACGTTCCTGGACCAGGAACCAGCCTTGAACTGATCCCTCAAATGCTAAGAGTACAGGAGGGGTACCTGACCCAACCTAAACTTGTTTTTACACTCCCTGAATGTTGCCGCGAAAAATGTTAAAATGAAATGTACATGCTGTCCTGAACAGTCTACCACAAATCCCCGATTTTTGGATACCCTATGCCAAACGCTGGGTATATCTAGCATTTGGCATAGCCTGTGCCTAACCCTGGATACCCTATGTCAAACGCTGGATACCTGTTGGTAACCTAACCCTGACCTACCACAATATAAAAGAGTTCTGATCGGTTGATTTTTTAGCTTCACTCAAATCATCAATATTTTACTGGGTTACAGTGAGTGTGTTCCACCCTACTTACCGTAGTTACTACATATGACGTCACAAATTCTGGCAATTCCCGTCAAGGCTGGAACAATCTTTCTATTTTCCAGCGGGATATCATGCCACGGGCGAATCCGACCAATCACATTACAGAGATGCGTAGTTACTACGCTTACCACGCTCCGGAGCATGGTAAGCAAATAGTAACTATTAGTTACTATTCCGAGAAGGTTGGAACGGTCAGCGTAGTAACTTTTCGTGAGGATGGAACGGAAATAGTAACTAGTATTAACTAGAATAGTAACTAGAATTTGAAATCTTGTCTGAGGTTGGATACACCTCCTGTACGGTACTGATAGCTCCCCATGAGCTATGTTACTAGACTGATGTTAATCGACTATAGCTGCTGTGTGGCAGTATGCTCAACTGGTTGAGTACAGGAGGGAAACCATAGAAGTCTTTCCTTCAGAATAATCTATCTGGCTTAAACAGGAACCAACAAATATAAAAAACATACTAGCTTGAAGCTAATTTAATGGTTTACATATTAGGTAAATAAATATTCCTTCAATGTTTCTAGTTAAACATATTTTTCTTTTCAAACAAGATCCCTTCATTTCCAACCTTGCATCGACTAATGACTACAAAATGATCAGAAAGGTAGAGTTAGCAGAGTCAATAGCCAGAAAGTCACTATTTAAAGCTGCTTCAAAACAAAGAAAAGGCACAGAATTTGATTATTTTTTGTCAAGACAGCATGTACATTTGATTTTAACATTTTCGCGGCAAAAATCAAGGTAGTGTAAAGATGAGGTCAGGTCCCTCTCCTGTAATCAACTAGTTGAGGAATTGATGCTGCAGTTGCTAGTTCTGTCAGTACTAGACTGGTCGAGTATCTGTGACTTGGTAAGCTAAAAGTACTTGATGATGTGGAACGTAGAGTCAGAAAGAAACAGGTTGACCAATTACTACTATAAGGGCTGTCTTTCCTCAACCATAAATGAACAGTTTTAAGGTTGAGTAAATGACCCCCAGGGACTAATAGTTCTCGACCATATAAATGGTTAAGTAGACGTGGGTGTTTTCAGAGACTTGATGTGACTCCTTCTTAGTGATATGATATATGGTATGATATATATTTGCACGAAAAGCCCAAGGGCTGTGGCAATACAAAACAAGAAAGTGTTTCCAAACACTTCTTCCCTCAACCCTTCCAGTCATCATATTCACCCATCAGGTGCACCATGTTCTCATTCATATTCCCGCATATGGGGCAGTAGTAAGGACCAATGTGACTTAACCCCTTCGTGCATACCTCGTCCTATCCCCTAGTGGTAAACAATCAGCCCTTGTACTTCTCACTCCTGCTAACTCCTTCCTATTCAACCCTCCTTTAAAATAAACACTTTCCCCCACATGTCTCTTTTGCACCTTTGTAGAACTTCATCGAACTAGACTTATCAACATGACTCTCCTGTTCCATCAATACCTTTTTGTGACATCTCCTATTGCATGGCTCTGTCCCTCCCCATTATTTCAGAGCGAGCTAGCCCCACAATGGTCCAACATTTTTTTTATCTAGGATGCCCTAGAATCACTTCAATCAATCAATCTTTATTCTTCAAAAATATTCCTTATGGTATTAACAAAAAAACGAATATTTGTTATCGCGTCAAACACAATTATATAGCCTACAATTGTGCTTTAACATAGTCAAATTTTCATAAATTACACAACAACAAAATAGCAACAAATTAAACCGCTAAACTTCAAACATCAACACAGAAAAAGGAAAAGGATTTTACTTAAAATTTCATATTGAAAAAACTCACAAAGGAGGGGACAAAACTTCTTTCATACCGCGCATGAATTGCCAGTATGGGTAGGATCTTGGGAACTGGTTGTGCTGCCATTCTCTGTGGCCTTATATGGTCAGGAATGTGGGGAGGGGGAAGTATGTAACGATGGGTGGGGTCTTCTAGTAGCAGGTCACCAAACTTAGTAGAAAGTTGGTGTCTGCAGTTTGACAAAGATGTGAGGCCAAACTCGTTAAGAAGGGAAATGTATGAGATTTTGGAAGATTTTGATATTACTAGTAAAGAACGGTACTGGATCCTCTCGATTCGTTCCGACTGCTCCCGTTTTAAACGGGTGAAAAGTATTCGGACCCTTGCGGAGCTCCGGCAAACACAGAAGAAATGAAAGTTGTTATGGTTTTATCGAGCATGGGTGGAGTCGTCGGCACATCGGGTTCTTTTTACGCGCAAGAAATTAAATTCTGCAAACGTTTGTCGGGCAAAACTCAGAAAAGAATCGAATCTCTATGCTTTTGTCGGGCCTAGGTTGTTCTTGTTGGCACTTCGGGTTCTTCTTATGCAGAAGAAACTAAATTTTGTCTGCTTTAGTCGGGCGTCGGTCGACCCCACGCCACATCGGTCGTCGCCGAAATCGGCGATTTCTGTTGCTTTGTCAGGCGATTTTCAGTGTTGGGAAAATTCAACTTTAATCGGGCGACAGTACGATTTTATGCGCGCAACGTCAACATTTCGCGTTAAGTTCTGTTACCGACAAAAATTCAATGTGAACATCCAGGCGATTTAAAGCTTCTGTCCCTGCGATTGAAAAATCTCGTTCATCGCCGCGATTTGCTCTGTGTGACCTAGGGTAAGACTCGTCGTCACATCAAGTTATTTCCAGATGTAAGAAATCTAGTTCTGGACAGTCTTGTCGGGCTGTGTGGTTTTGTCGGGCGTCGGTATTCTAGTCCGCACATCGGGTCCTTTTTCCTCGTAAGAAATCTAATTCTGTAAAAGTTTATCGGGCGCATTCGGAAAGCTTAAGTTTCGTCGGCACATCGGCTTTTACACGTAAGAAATAAAGTTCTTTACAGTTTTGTCGGGCAAAACACAGAAGAAATCGAATTCTGAATGCTTTAGTCGGGCCGAACATTAATCGTGCACGGCACCCGCCGGCAGATCGGGATCTGATTATGATGTCGGGCTCGGGCAGATCCGGAAAGTTTAGGTCTAGTCCGTAAATCGAGATTTTTCGATACACAAGAAATCAAATGTCTGCAAAGTTTTGTCGGACAAACACCGAAAATTTAAGCTTTGTCGGTTAATCCGGTTCTGGTTTTACACATTAGAAACCAAATCCTAGTTTAAGTTACCAACGACTAATTTAAGACTTTGTCAGCGAATCTGGATCTATTTTCAGCATAAGAAATCAAATCAGACCCTGTGAACTTCTGCACCGTCAAACAGTCTTTCGTTCCATTCCATTCCTTGTCGTCAAAATTCGGCAAACCTCTTCTCCTTGTTTTGTGTGTAGGTCGTTTGTCTGTTTGTACCTATAAACGGCCCTTTTTGGTTGATTTTGCTGCAAACCATGATCGAAAAAAGACTTATCGGCAAACTGGGACATTATTTCTTATTTTGGTCGTTTCTCGGTGTGGTCACAATCTCGAAAAGTATTTGAGGGGACGCAGTGCAATGGCGATCGCAGTACTCCAGTATTAGCATGTCTTTTTACATGAAAACTATTTCTTTTGCTGTAAATTAAGAGCAAATCTACTGTGTAGGCTACCTACTTTGTCGTGTAGCCACTACTTTTTTTGACGGACAGACCTGTGATTTCACAGGTACTTTTATTTGGGATTGCGAAAATGTGGAGCGCATTTTTCACCAGTGTTTCCAAAAACTTCGCCTGCAGCGAGTTTCGTAGTATTCTCTATTTAGAGGAACGGTGTTGCAGTTAGTTAGCGTTTAGGCTTGAAATTCTTGGGATTTGAAACAACATTATAAGCTAGAACTTGTAGGTAGCCTATAGATCAGATTTTTCCAGAAAAATGCATATGAAATTTTTTTTCCTTGCTTCGCTTAGTTTAACTTGTTTAAGTATTAGTTAAACAGTTAGTTTCACAAGAAATTTTGCCTGCAATGCATTTCGAAGTGTTTTCTGTTTGAGTAACGTCGTTTCATTTAATTGACGTTTTAGGACTGAAATTCTCGGGGGTTTGAAAAACATTAAAAGCTAGAATTGTATGGTATGTATATCTGAATCTTTCTAGAAAAAAAGGCACATTAATTTTTTTTTCCCTGCCGCGCTTTGTTTAACTTGTTCTGGGTACGGTCCTTGGAAGCTTAACTTTTTAACGAAAGCTGAAATGAAATTTAAATTTAAATATACGAATTTACGTTAAAGGAATAATCTCAACTGATGCATTATAATTAGTTTTAGACCGATTATATTCTGTACTGGCGGGAATGTACTTTATAAATGTGTTTTGTCGGCATATTCTGTAGTCCGTCTGCACAAGCTGGACGCTCCCCTCCCCCCAAAGGTAAAGGGCTTTTGACGCCCCTGAACATTCCCCCCCCCCCAAAAAAAAAAGTGCAATGATATTTTTTCCTCTCAGCTTTGAATTTGAAATAATAAGTAATTTTGGTCAGTTCTTTTATATTTATGGAATCAGTATTCCTTCTGTCCAAGCTGACTACAAGTCATATGCCTATTTGACCGTGCTAATCGCGTAGCCAGCTGAGATTTATTCTAGCGGTATTATCTTTTTCGGCCGTTATTGGCAAGGATCCTCTTCGGGCTCAAGCTAGAACAAGACCAAAGGTTTCGATGGGATCCCACAAATTTAATATTTACAGACAATCGGGTCTTGTAGCGGTTCCAATGGTAATCATCGGAAAAGACGGAAGTTCAAATATGGATTCAGTATGTGAGTTTACCCCTATAGCCTGCGTCATGTCTACTTTGAGGAAAGTTCCTGCCTTATTTCTGCCAAATTTCCGATTTCAGCCGGATTCCGGGCAAAACTACTCGTCTTGCATTAAATTGAAGTTCAAAAACAGATTCAGCGTATCTCCATTCCATCCATATCTCCATAATCAACTTCACATAAAACTTCAGCTTTTGATAAATTTTCAGATTTCAGCAGGATTCGTGGTGAAATGTATCCAGGTATAAAATGCTTGTCATACACGAATTCAGCATGCCTTCTTACCCGTAAATCGAACACCTAATGAAATTCATATAAAACTCTTACCTTTAACATATTTTTCCGGTTATGGCCGGATTCCGGGCAATCTACTTGTCCGGCGACAAAATAATTTTCATATTCGGATTCAGCATGTTTCACTATCCCTAAATCGAACCTCTAATCAACTTCAGATTAATCTTTTATTTTTGACAAACTTTCCGGCTTTGGCCGGATTCCGGCCGATCTACTTGTCCGACGAGAAAATCATTTTCATATTCGGATTCAGCATGTCTCCTTACCTCGAAATCAGATATCGAATCAACTTTAGATAAAACTTTTACTTTTAACAAACTTTCCGGTTTTAGCCGGATTCCGGGTGAACCACTTGTCCTGCGAGAAAATGGTTTTCATATTCGTATTCAGCATGTCGTCTTACCCCGTAACCAACTATCTCATTAGCTTTTAAAACATATTGGTTTCGCCCCTTAATTGGAAACCCCTCCCCCTCCCCTAAATATGCAGCTATCGGGCCCATCTACGAACCCGACCTTACCCTTGACTCGAAGAGTCCTCACCCCAAGTTTCATCAAAAGATCTCATTCCCTTCGAGAGTTATCGTGCTGACAGACGAACAGACGAACAACTTTTGCGATGTCATAGGGATCCCAAAAACGAAACCGCGATCGTTGTCAAATACTGTAATCGTTTGCTGTTTTGTATGACCGTTGGCAGTCCGATGTTATCATGTTGTGAAACAGATATTCAGGAATAAATACGATGATTAATTGAAATGATAGGATTTTTATATTTCCAGTTTTTATGGCACTTGCCTTCCGGCCAAGTGCCATATACCGATCACTTTTCCGTCGGTCTGTCATTCGGTCGGTTAGTCCTTTGTTTGCGAGTTAGGGTATTTCCAGATATGCTAGGACGATGAAACTTGGCAGACATATTAGGGACCCGACCAAACTAACTTGGAAATAGTCGATCCAACCATCGTGGGGGGAGGGGGAGGTTGCGGAATCCAGAAAATAGGGACATGCGTAACTTTCGAATGGGTGATCGGATCTTAATGAAACTTGATACCTGGGAAGACCTCGTGTCTCAGATGTCTAATCTCAAGTCCGGACCGGATCTGATGAATCTGAGGGGGAGCCAGAAATCCTGTGAAACTCTCGGAGTGGAGCGATCGGGATGAAACTTGGTGGGAAGAACTAGCGCAAGCTCTAGATAAATAACTGACGGAACTGAACCGGATTCGGACACTGTGGGGGGAGTTGGAGGGGGGTTCCGGAATTCCGGCGATCCGTAGTTGATGTACTTCCAGGTGGGCTAGGACGATAAAACTTGGCAAGCATATCAGAGACCCGACCAGATTAACTTGGAAAGAGTCACTCGCCCGATCCGACCGTCTTGGGGGGAGGGGGAGACGGCGGAATCCGAAAACTAGTGGCATGCATAACTTTCGAACGGGTTATCGGATCTTAATGAAACTTGATATCTTGAAAGAACTCATGTCTCAGATGTCCCATTTCAATTACGTACCAAATCCAATGAACTCGGGGGGGGGGGGGGGGGGGGGTGGAGTGGAGAACTGGAAGTCTTGTGATACGCATAGAGTGGAGCGATCAGGATGAAACTTGGTGGGACGTACAGGCACAAGTCCTAGGTGCATCAGTGACAGAATTGGATGGGATTCGGGTACCGAGGGGGGGGGGAGCTGTAGGGGGGTATCCGGAATTCCGGTGATCGTGAGTGAAGGTACTCCTAGATGTGATACGACGATACAACTTTGCTGGAGTATTAGAACCTTGACATCGTCACTTCTCCGATCCGACCATTCCTTAAAGAACTCATCTTAATCGCAAAATACAAAAAATACTCTTAAGCAAAACTTACTTTTTCAAGATCGCCATGAGCACATGAACCCTTTTGCATCAAGGGTTTTGCTTAGAAATTAATTTTTAGCACCCTTAAAGTGCGCATCTTAACCGAAAAGTGAAAAAAAACTTTTGACCGTCACTTTCATCCTCTGACCCGGCCTTGCAAGTTTGGCGCATCTTAACCGAATACTTCCATCTGACCCAGCCTTCCTGGTTTTTCTTTTCCTTCTTGTTTTCTTTTGATTTCTGTCTCCAGTTTTTATATTTAAAGTGAAACCATAGGTTGAATTTTCAGCCCCCTTAATTTTTTCTGGGGTATTTCTTACTACATATGCTTGCAAGTGCCATATGAGCTTACAGCTCTTGTTTAGTTCATTTTTTTATCCCGATTCTCCTCCGAGTTCTCCCGTTTTCCTTTTTCTGACCTGAGATGAAACCAATTCTCCTTTTTGGGATTCCAAAACGTAAATGACGGAATAGGTTTGGGTTAAAGTACAGGTCAAGTTCGTAGATTGGCTCCGTAGCCCTATATCTAGGGAGGGGGGGGGGGGTCAAATTAAGGGGCGAAAAAGAAACATTTTGAAAAAGCTTAGGGGTAAGGAAACATGCTGAATCTATGTCTGAAACTTAGATTTATAAGGATACATGCTGAATCCGAATATTAAAATTTATTTTCTCGCCGGGCAAGTAGTTCACCCGGAAATTTGTGAAAAGTAAAAGTATAATCTATAGTTGATTACAGATTAGATTTGGGGGTAAGGAGACGTGCTGAGTCCGAATACGAAAATTATTCTCTCGCCGGACGAGGAGTTCGGCCGGAACTGAAAAATTTGATAAAAGTAAAAGTTTTATCTGAAGTTGATTACAGGTTCGATGTAGGGGGAAGGAGACATGCTGAATTTGCTCTTGACCGTAAGCTTTTTGCCAGACAAGTAGTTTGTCCGGAATCCGGCCGAAATCGGAAATTTGGCAGAAATAAGGAAGGAAGTTTTGATCAGTTTCCTCAAAGTAGATACAAGGTTAGGCTACAGACAGAGTAAACATCCATGCTGAATCCATATCCGAAATTGGTCTTTTCAGATGATTACCATTGGCCTTAACCTGTTTCTAAATTTGAATAGTAAAATGTTTAAGAAGTATGTCGAAGGCCGAGTAGCCTATCTACAAGTCTCAGTTGTCTGTATCAGATATTAAAATTTTAGGATCCTACCGAAACCTTTGCTTGTTCCAAGGGCTCGGGAACCGATAATCGTATGGCTAATTAATGTAGTAACAAAAGAAAGATTGCCTGACTCTGCTAGTTTTATCTCTAAGGAATTACAATTTTGGGAAAGCGACAATTGAGTTGTTTGCAGTTCATTGGGGTCAGAAAAACTGGTTCCGTTATCTGTTTAAGTCTTTTTCATTTTTGTTTGTTAGTTATTTGTTGTGTGCGCAGTGCTGGAGTTCTTGCCTAAATACTTAATAGATAAAGTAAGAGTTGTTTTTAATAGATTATTTTTTTGTACGAACAATCCATATTTTTTTTTATGACCGCGATTTTCAACTTTTTTTTATCACCAGGTACTGATTGGAAAAAGTAGGATTTGTAACAAAACTACGTCTATTTGTAATCAACATCTCTTAAACCGCCAGTTGATTTGCAATTGGACTTGCGGAGGTCCTAGTAGCTTATTACAGATTTCATGACTAAATAATCTTAAAGGACCTATCTTACCTATAATACGAACGTAACCTGCTTTCATAATCACTCCATATATTTCTAAACCCGGAGACCCCAATTTCGTACGGTACATTCTAACCCCTCTAAAAAACCCTTTTCTCAGTTGCCGAGTTTGCTACCTTCAATGTGTATCACGCTGTCGACGGTTGTTTGCGAGAAGTTTTTCCATTAGAAAAACCGGTTATGTAAATTGTTTCCCTGTTTTCACTACAAGTCAACGGGTCTCGGAAAAGGCTTAAAGCAGTGGGTTATTTCTTGAAAGCACAGCCTAGTTTTAAAGTATTCTAATATGTTAAGATACTGTAAGTTGAAGAGTAAATAGTGCGAGGGATCCTTTAAAGGATCCTGCTTATCTACAATACTATTGCAACCTACTTCCGTAATCGCTCCATCTATTCTTGAACGCCGAGAACTGAAGCTGGTACAGTACATTCCCGTCTAACGATCCTAGCGAACTGATTTTCTCACTTGCCTTGTTTTGCTACCATGCTGTCAACGTTTGTCTGCTCGAACGTCTCCCCCCCCCATACGTTTCGCCCCTGCTCTCACTGACTAATAGTCAGGATTCACCCCCAATAGCTTGCCTTTTTTTTATTTAGCTTTTTTACGAACTATCGAGGCTTAACTTTTCCGGTTCTTGAGTTTCTAATTCGGTTTCTGATTCTGAATGAATCTGTTGGTTGTCACTATTAGCTTTCTTTTATTTATCATTTTACAGATCGTATAGGTTGAACGTTACCAATTCTTGATTTTTCAGTCGTCGAAAACTAACACAACCATACCTGCCAAATAATTTGATTTTGCATAACACACAAACAACCGTCTTTCATTCCTCGGTAAACGCGGGTAGGTTATCGAAGGATTTTTTGCATAAGAATGGGTAATGACGGTTGGGTTTGAACCTTTGTTGCGATGGGTTGCCCACTCTTGATGTTAATGTACCCGGTGCAGGGGTTCTCGGCTGGTGACGGCTCTAGTTGCCACGTGTTGGACCATCAAAATTAGCATGTTTAGAAGAATGTGAAAGATGGTTCGCCTAATTTATATAATGTATTTCGGTCAGTAAAGGGTGTACCTATTATACTGCAGGTGCCGGGGAGTCGATAACCCCTCGTATTGTTGATGATTGAGTTTGAGCTTTTGGTTCCCCCTGACACGAGAATTTTTCAACGACTAGTAGGTGGTAACGTATTCAAGGAGGGTATGGAGCTTTAAGTATGCATAGTAACGACGGTTTGGACAGACGGACAGTTCCAGTGGTCGCAGACTGGAATTTGCGGTTTTACAGTTGAGCGCACCTGGTGGTCAATTACGGATTGACGCCGAAAACTTGGCCAAAGCTTGCAATTGTTCTTATTTATTGTTCGTTGTTACCAATAGCTTAATTTTTCTTTTATTTTTCTCTTACGGGTCATCTAGACTGAACTTAACTAATTCTTAAGTTTCTTATTCGGCTTCTGATTTGTCTTCTGATTCGTCTTCTGATTTGTCTTCTGATTCGTCTTCTGATTTGTCTTCTGATTCGTCTTCTGATTCTTCTTCTGATTCTGATGTTACGGTTATTGTTTTGAATTGTTCATTGTTACTATTAGCTTTCTTTTATGTATCATTTTACGGATCATCTAGGCTGAACTTCAATTCTGGAGGTTTCAGTCGTGTTTTGATGGCAATGAGTTTCATGCTCTAACTTGGAGTACCGTTGTAAATCGTCTTTTAATCCGCTAGAGGCGCCGGAAAGGACGAATTGCTACCATTTTTGGTACCAGTGTGGACACTTTATGATGAATAAATTTTTCACACAAGCTCGTTTTTCCAACTTGAGCGGTTTTGAGCCTGAAGAGGACCCAGCTGGAAGAGGAAATCAGCTGACGTATCCGTTTTGCACTATCTTATATAGCTTTATGATGAAAGAGCAGAAACCATTTTTTTTGTTTTGATAATTTTTGTAATTGTTTTCAAGACTTGCCATTTTAATTCGCGTCCGTATGTTTATGAATTGTATTTTAAACCGTGAATTGTATAACAAATCATAGGTAATAATTGTAAATATGTCCCATGACATGTCCAGCACTATTTGTAAAATATATTTATGGATAAATAAACCGAACTGTAAAATCCGTGCTTTAAAACTTGATCTTCTTTTCGAATCGTAAGAGGTAGAGGGAAAGCGTCCTCACGTCTTTTCCAAGCTTCATAATTCTAATAAAAAACATTATTTACTCTACAACTTACAGAATTTTAAGATATTTTTAATACTAAATATTATAGCCCAAGCTGACTTTGAAACATTTATTCGAACAATGTTTACAACGGATACGTCAGCTACGATTCTTCATCAGCGATATTTCGGCCCTTCTTGGCAAGGGTCCTCGTCATGCTGTCAATCCTCTGGTTCAACTTCGGGGAAGGAAACAAACCTGTAATAATCATGTAATAAACAAACCTGCAATAATTGATAGTAGTAGAAGTAATAATCATGTAATAAACAAACCTGTAATAATTGATAGTAGTAGAAGTAATAATCATGTAATTAACAAACCTGTAATAATTGATTATTACAGGTTTGTTTTCTTCCCCAAAGTTGAACCAGAGGATTGACAGCCTGACAACGACTCTTGCGAAGAAGGGCCGAAATATCGCTGATGAAGAATCGTAGCTGACGTATCCGTTGTAAACATTGTTTGAATAAATTTTTAATACTTTAAAACTAGGCTGTGCTTTCAAAAAATAATCCACGGTTTTGGCTGTTTTAAGCCTTTTCTGAGACCCGTTGATTTGTAGCAACAACAAGGAAACAATTTACATAACCGGTTTTTCTGATGGAAAAACTTCTCGCAGACAACCGTCCACAGCACGATAGGCTACACATCGAAGGTGGCAAAACACAGTGAGAAAATCAGCGCGGTTTTGTTAGAGGGGTTGGAATGTACCGTACGAAATTTTGAGTCCCGTTTTTCTGATGGAAAAACTTCTCGCAGACAACCGTCCACAGCGTGATAGGCTACGTATAGTAGGTAGCAAAACAAGTGAGAAAATCAGCGTGGTTTTGTTAGAGGGGTTGGAATGTACCGTACGAATTTTTGAGTCTAGAAATAGATGGAGTGATTATGGAAGTAGGTTGCGTTAGTATTATAGGTACAGGAGTGTTGCATGAAGCTGCCACCCTAAACTCCAATTTTGGGGAAATGACTTAGGGAAAAAGAGTAAAGGTTGAAATAAAATTCAGTGGAGTATCCTGAAAGGAAGCTTAGAACCTTCGCTTTCTGCTGGTACCATAGTTTACTTGTAATTGTTCAAGACTAATTGGAGAACACAAAAGAATATAGGCACCCAAGTGATCATGAAGTCGCCCACTTTGCTAAAAATGGTATTTTGCTACATGGTGAAGTTAGAAGCCAGCTGTTTGGTCAGAGAGGTTCCTTGACCTTTTGCAAATAACAAAATTTGCTGTTTTCTTTTAATTTGCATGATTTTTTTGGGGGTGGCAGCTTCATGATCCAAGGTGGCAGGATCATGTACCATGGCCAATTGGGGGGGTGGGCGGTGCCATAGTAAGGGCAGCTTCATGCAACACTCCTGTAGGACAGGTCCTTAAGACCAAGCTGACTAGGATTCGTTTAAAACTATTCAGAACGGATACATAAATATGGTAGGATGGCAACGCTCGCCTTCTAACTACCGTCTTTAATATAGGCTGTTTCGGCTGTTCACGATTCCATTCGTGTCGAATATGGAAAAAATAGTTCCAAACAGAGGAAGGTGTAACAGAAAAGCCCTTGGTAGTTTATATTACAGTTTTATTCTCCCTCTGTCTGCAACATTTCCGGATTTTTTGGTATTCTGAGTCGAAAAGATTTAAAATGTATCTAGACTTACTATTTCAAATATTGTCTCGTATAACTGCAACTTTTTTGCCCTCTGACCCTTTGCAAAGTTATCTTCAATTCCCCAGGACCTTGACGTTTCTGCCCTTGTCCATTTCACGGCATTCCATCGAGGAAGAAGGTTTTTTGTAGACCGGATTAGTTTTTTTTTGTTTGTTAATGTTTATTTTTTTATCTCGTGCATTTACTATTTTTTCCTTTTCTTTGTCTGTACTGCGCTATTTACCTCTTCCTAAGTTCGTAAATAAAATTTCATCATCATCATCATACATAGTAATGGAAATAATTTATTTGTAGCCTGCCTACCAAAATCAGCGGATTGGAAAAGTACTAGATAGAAAGGCACGAACGAAAACAAACAAAAAAGTTTGACTGTTTAAATTCACTTTTTATCGTAACGACCACCAATTTTCACGTTGAATATGATAAGCATCTCGAGTTCGGCAATCGAAGAACTGATTGATTATGTCGCCGGAGCTGTACACCTAGTATCCACGAGTGAAATTCAATATCCCCGGGTATGGGGGGTTGTTGTCCTGTTTTGCGGTAGCCTACTGTTTGTACCCGTGGGTATGGTTCGGCATCATACCCTTAGTACTGAAGCATGGGTCAGAACCTTTAGCGTGACTTGCTAGTTTCCCATTTGACACGGTTGTTATGAGATTGGCGGTGCGTGATCGAGTTTCTTTTTTTGATTTGTCTTTTTAGTACTCAGTTAAGGTTCCTAGTCGTCGTCGTGGACAGAAAGCCCGTATTTTTGAAGGTGTGTTGATCCAATTTGTATTGATCTGTTGTAAACTGAATCAGGCCTAAGTTGAATTATTTGTAATTTTCCAGTACTCGACTAGGCAGGCTAATTATAGATTTTGATTTCGCACAGTTTTTTTTTGTGCAGTAAAAATAACTGGAGATCCATCAGCAACTCTTGTGAAGATAAGCATGTTGTGAAAAATTACATGTGTCGAAAACAACGAAGTGCTAAAAGCTATATGTTCTCAGATAATACTGGAATCTTGAAGGACCCCTCCCACTATTTACTCTTCAACTTACACTATTTTAAAATATTTGAATACTTTAAAACCGTGCTGTGCTTTCAACAAATAACCCACGGTTTTGGCCGTTTTAAGCCTTTTCCGAGACCCGTTGGCTTGTAGCCAAAACAGGGAAAAAGTTTACATAACCGGTTTTGGGATCCCAAAACGTAAGTGGACCTACCTATGACATCGCAAAAGTTTTCCGTCTGTCCGTCCGTCCGTCCGTCCGTCTGTAAGCACGATAACTCTCGAAGGGATTGAGATATTTTGATGAAACTTGGTGTGAGGATTTTTTGAGTCATCGGACAGGTCAAGTTCGTAGATGGGCTTTGTAGCCGTACATTTAGGGGTGGGGGAGGGGGTTCAAATTAAGGGGCAAATTAAATATTTTAAAACAGCTAATGTGGTAGTCGATTATGAAGTAAGAAGACATGCTGAATACGACGATGAAAACCATTTTCTCGCCGGACAAATAGTTCGTCCGGAATCCGGCAAAAACGGAAAGTTATTTAAAAGCAAAATTGCTGAACACTTGTGTGAAAATGATTTTCCACCCGGACAAGTAGTTCGTCCGGAATCTGACCGTAACCGGAACATTTGTTAAAAGTAAAAGTTTTATTTGTAGTTGATTAGAAATCCGATTTAGGGGTAAGAAGTGATGCTGAATCCGTACATGACAATCATTTCTTACCCGGATATATAGTTCGCCAGGAATCCGGATGGAACCGGAAAATGTGTTATAAGTTAATTTTTTATTTAAAGTTGACTAGAAGTTCGATATTGGGGAAAAAAGATACGCAAGGTTCGTTTCTTAGCTTTCATTTTTTCCGGAATACAGTCGAAACCGGAAAATTTGCAGAAGTAAGGCAGGAAGTTTTCGTTAAAAATAGATATGACTTATAGGGGTAACACGTATGCTGAATCCATATCTGAACATGGTTTTCACAGATGATTAGCTATTTGGCCTTAATCTGTTTCTGCATTTTGATATTCAAAATGTTGTTTTTGCGAAGACTGGGCCTGGCGAAGACAAGACACAATTGTCTAGATCAAATATTGAATTTTTGGGATCCGATCGAAACCTTTGATCTTCTTCTGATCTGATCGAACCGTTGACAGCGTCATACGCATCGAAGGTAGCAGAACACGGCAAGTGAGAAAATCAGCGTGGTTTTGTTACAGGGGTTGGAACGCACCGTCCGAAATTGGGTCTCCGGGTTTAGAACTACATGGATTGATTATAATAATAATAATAATAATATATAATATTATATTTGCAAATTGAATGGCAGGCCGTTAAGCCCAAGGAAGTAGGTTGCATTAGTATTATAGGTAAGACAGGTCCTTTAAAGGTAAACAAAAGTACAGTAAAATGTGGACTAAGGAGAACTGTCACGTTACGGTTATCTCCTTGCAGCCCCCTGCGGTATATCGAGTACCCCCTTATTTTACTAAACATAAAATTATTACAAATGTGTTTTCTCCACGACCAATTCAGTTCAAATCATACGATCGGCATTCGCTCCACAAGCCTACCGTCTTCTGTGGCAGACTTCTAGACAAGGCAGTATACATGAAACAGTCGTATGCTGCACAACAACAAACTTGAAATAAAAATTAAAATAACGAGACATCGGAAAATTGTCAAGGATTACCCGTTTTTGGGATCCCAAAACATAAGGTTTAATGGAAAAATTGCCACAATAGCAAAAGCTAAATAATAGGCAAGAAAAAGAAAATAAATAAACACACATTAATAACTAACACATCTAAACAATATACCATCAACAACAAAACTTAAGACAAAATACAGAAACAAATCAAAAACCGAACAGGCACAAATAACAACAAACGTGAAATTTTATTGGTTATTAAAATAATTAGTAACAAGGGGGGAGAATGAGTGGAGCCGACGTGCGGTACTTGATGCTGGAAACGGCTTGAGAAAATTTGAATGTCTCGTTGCGTAAGTCGGTTCAGGAAGGAGGGTGGAGGGAAACCTATGATAATGACTTCGTAACAGTTGTCCGTCTTTCTGTCCTTCTGCTGTCGAAGGGGTTGAGTATTTTATTTAAACTTGGTGTGACGATCCATAGGGGTCGAGTACAGGTCAAGTTCGTAGATGGGCCCTGAACCTAGTATTTAGGGTTGGGGGTTTTAAATAAGGGACGAAAAAAATATTTTTTCCAGCTGATGTGAGAGTCTGTTTAGGTAAGCAGACATGCTGAGTACAGAACTGAACTTGTTTATCTCACCGGAAGTTCGACCGGGATCCGGAAAAACAGACATTTCGTAAAAGTAAAAGTTCTGTGTGAAGTTGAATACAAGTTCGATACAGGGGTACATAGGCATGCTGAATCTGTTTCTGATTTTTTTTTTTTGCCGGACAAGTATTTTGCCCGGAATCCGGTGAAAACCGAAAAATCGGTTAGAGCGGAAGTCTTATTTGAAGTTGATTAGAGGTTAAACTTTGGTCGACTAGACTTAGAGCGTCGATTTAGAGGTAAGAATAAACCCTTAATCTGTATTTGAACTTTACTTTCCCGCAGGACAATTAGACTGGCCGGAATCTGGTGAAAACCAGAAATTTCGTAGGAGTAAAGTTTATAGGCTACTGAAGTTGATCGATCCTTACAGGAGCAAGAATACAATCTGAATCCGTGTGTGAGCCTGAATTTTCTCGCTGGATAATTAGTTCATCTGGAATCACGGCAGAAACCGGAAATTTGATATAAGTACTCACATTATTTAAGTCGACCGGAGCATCGATAAACGGCTAACAGCACAATTTGGATCCAAATAAGAGCCTTATGTTCTCATCGGACAATTAGTTTGACCAGAATCCGGCCAAAACCGGAAATTTTGAAGAAATAAAATTCTGATGTCAAAAAAATTTGGTTGGGGGATGGAGGAGTACCCGAAAAAAAAACTCGGTGAATCAGGATATAGGCCTACTGATTATAAATATTCTTTGAGCCGAAGCTGACTTTGAAACAATTATTCAAACAATGTTTACAACGGATAAGCGATATTTCGGCCCATCTTGGCAAGGGTCCTCGTCAGGCTGTCAATCCTCTGGTTCAACTTCGGGGAAGGAAACAAACCTGTAATCTACTGATTATTCTGTAATCTACTGATTATTCTCGCCTTGGATGGATACTCGTGTCTGCATCGAGTCAAAATACGGTTTTTTCGAATAAGCCTGATTGTTTGAGAGAGAGAGAGAGATATTTAGAAACTATCATTGCATAACTAAATTCAGTTTCTTACAAATTAGAAATACCGAACACATAAATAACAAACACACTGCAGTTCAGCATTGAACATCGAAGTAAAAAAACAAAGTCACAAATGAGTTCCCGTAACGGTTAATGCGGACTTTCGGGGTAGAAGTTTATTTTGCAATGGAGTCCGATGATTGGGAGGGGCTGTTTCTGGTAGCAGTGACCGGTGACTCGTATTGGCTAGGATATTTTTCGACGGCTCCGCCACCTAACCTCGTATCTCATTTACACAAATTTGTTCAGAAGAGCAAAACACTTCTTATTTTCGTAACTTTTGTGTTCTAAAATTGTCAAAAAACAACAAAGATGATATTCTTTGTTATTTTTTGTCAATGATATTCTTTGTTATTTTTTGACAATTTAGAACACAAAAGTTACGGAAATAAGAAGTTTTTGCTCTCCTGAAAAATTTTGTGTAAATGAGATACGAGGTTAGGTGGCGGAGCCGTCGATTTGCAAAACTGCAAAACTGCAAAATCATGTTTTCAAGCCGGACTTTAAGTGGTGATAAAATTAGTTTCTCAAGGGCCTGTTCGTAGGGTATGTCGCGGTTTCGGAGTATGATCCTTGTTGCTCTTTTCTGGACGGACTCTATGTCGTGTAACCCTAGGTTCACACAGAGCAAATCGCGGCGATGAACGAGATTTTTCAATCGGAGCGACAGAAAAATTATTAAAACAGTTAAAAATAACCCTTAAAATAATTAAGATAATAAAAAATAATTAATTTTTCTGAAAGTGAATAATCAAAAGGGTCGTCCATGTTGGTGGTGCATGCATAAACTCGTACTGTCGCCCGATTAAAGTTGAATTTTCCCAACATTGAAAATCGCCTGACGAAGCAACAGAAATCGCCGATTTTGGCGACGAAAATCTCGGCGATGGCCGAGATTGACTCGGTGTGGACGTCTGTCTGAACCTAGGGTAATAGGTACGCTGTGCGGATTGCAGATGGACCCCACATCGGGCAAGCGTACTCGAGCAACGGGCGAACATAACGGAGCACTTTCAGTGTGACACCCAAAAGGCCTCATTTTGATAACTTCCGAAGGCTGTTTGACGGTTTGACATGCTTTTAAGCTGGACAGTAATGACTTAGTTGCTATTCTTCATTGGTGAGCTACAATGGTATCAAATGAGCACGGGATCGGTACAGACTGAACATCTGCAAGACCTGGTTATCTGTGTGAAGAAGATCGACCAGTATTCCGCTTTGGGATCCCATGGAAACGTTTCAAGTTGGTTTTATAAACTCATGAATATGCCAGACTAATTATTCGTAGAGGATCAATTAAGCACACGAAAGGAATTGAGGAATTCTGGCATCGCAGAATCGGGAGAAAGAGAATCCAGGGGAAGTTAAAGCATGTTCAGTTTTGTCATTAGTAGCGTTTTTTTATTCGAATTCTCCTCGCAATTCTCCTATATCGCGTTTCTGGACTGCTCAGATGAAGCGAATTCTACTTTTCTTGCTTTTTTGTTAGAATCGAGAACGGGAAAAGTTCTGCAGAATCACGAAGTTACTCCGATAGAGAGATTGCACCCTACACAACGAAAACGGATAGGAGTAGAAAAAGAGTAATTTAACATTGTTAAGTATAGGGCTTTCGGCTTTGAGACGAAATTATCCATGTTTTATTGCTATTATAAGCCTGTAAATAGCTGTAAACGATTCCTAGATTTTTCTTAATTGTATAATCACAGCTTTAATACAAAAGTTTGATTAGAAATGAGAGTTTGAAGGCTTGAAACTTTCACTACAAAAACGAATACTTCTTCCTGTTGGTTAGTTTTTGAATGACACGTCATAACCGACCAATCCGTTTTGTGTTCAAACTTTGGAGCCTTTAAGCTCTTACTTCCTTGGAAACTTTTTTTTGTAAAAACAGAATTATACGATTTAGGAATAGGCCAATTAACATTCCTGCAAATCCTGGCTCAGAATGATGGTCAAACGCCGATAATTTAATTTCAAAGTTGAGAGTCCTATACCTCCCAATGTTAAATTTTTGTATTAGGTTCCTGTGATGATGGTGTAACGATATCCGTTTTCATCGAGTAGGTTGCAATCTCTATAGTGAATTCTGGATTCTCCTCTCTCCGTTCTCTTCCCTGATTGGTCAACAGAGTGGTGGTGTTCTATATGCAACAGGTATATTGGGTTGCAGACGAGTTGCCAAATTAGTTTTTTTGTCAAAAGCGAGAATAGAAAAGTGAAAGGAGTAAAAACGGCAATTCAGACGAGAATCGAGAATTCAGAAGCGAGAACGCAGGACTGAGAATTCAGATCGAAAACGCAACTATTGTTTCCGACACTTTGGTGGACGAATAAGTTTGCATGTATCACTTTTGATTATAGTGCATATTAAGTTACCGGTGTCATCAATGGCTGGCAAAAGCCGACAAAAACGTGTTAGAATAGTAATATTGGCATATTAAAAAGCGTTAAAAGATCAATCGACTATAGTTTGTAGCCGATACCGCGGGTTTTGGCTAGGGCCCGGTTGGTGCCAGCTGATGCCAGGAAAGGGCTCGCACCAAATGCCGAGGAGTGGGTAACCGCTCGTTATCAGGAAATGAAGAATACGGTTGGTTTAAAGCAGATACAGTATATATCCAGTGTTGCCACATCAGAAATATTTAGAGAGTGACTTTTGGCCCAAAAGAGAGAGGGAATTAAGAGTGAATTTTTTTTACGGAAAAACCTGAAATGGTAACTTTTGGTCAGAATTTCCTCTGCAAAAACGACGCATCTTAATTTTATTTTCACAAAAAAACGTAAAATATCTTCTTTTCAGAATCCCTGCAAAAGGGACACATTTGGACGTAATCTCAAATAGGGTGATTTTCATGTCCTACGTAGGACAAGAGTGACAAAAACAAAATAGAGTGACAATTCACACTATCGTGCGACATGTGGCAACCCTGTATATATCTGGTCCCTCTTCAAAGTTAAACCAAAAAGGACTAAGACCCAACAGTCTGGTTTCCCATCACGTATTCACTCAAATAGGCTCGACAACCGATACAAATGTGTTACTCCGTTTGCTTGCTGTACTCAGATAATGGATTTCATCGAATGAACTAAATTTTGGGTACCTCTGTGTGCTTCTACCTCATTCTTGAAATATTTAGCAGCTTCTTAACGTTAAACGCTCACCGAAAAATAAACTTTTTTAAAGTACACGCAATAGCGGACTTTGTATACTAGCGAACGAAGTTCAAATATGGATTCAGCATGTGAGTTTACCCCTATAGCCTGCGTCATGTCTACTTTGACGAAAGTTCCTGCCTTACTTCTGCTAAATTTCCGGTTTCAGCCGGATTCCGGGCGAACTACTTGTCTTGCAAAAAATTGAAGTTCGAAAACAGAATCAGCGTCCCCGTTCAATCCATATCTCCATAATCAACTTCACATAAAACTTCAACTTCTAAAAAATTTTCAGATTTCAGCAGGATTCCGTGGTGAAATTTGTCCAGGTGTAAAATGATTGTCATACATGTATTCAGCATGCCTTCTTATCCGTAAATCGAACACCTAATGAAATTCATATAAAGCTTTTACTTGTAACAGATATTCCGGTTATGGCCGGATTCTGGGCGATCTACTTGTCCGGCGACAAAATAATTTTCATATTCGGATTCAGCATGTTTCACTATCCTTAAATCAAACCTCTAATCAACTTCAGATTAATCTTTTATTTTGACAAACTTTTCGTTTTTGGCCGGATTCCGTCCGATCTACTTGTCCGACGAGAAAATCATTTTCATATTCGAATTCACCATGTCCCCTTACCCCTAAATCGGATATCTAATGAGCTTCAGATAAAACTTACTTTTAACAAACTTTCCGGTTTTAGCCGGATTCCGGGTGAACCACTTGTCCGGCGAGAAAATGGTTTTCATATTCGTGTTCAGCATGTAGTCTTACCCCGTAATCAACTATCTCATTAGCTTTTAAAAAATATTTGTTTCGCCCTTTAGTTTGAAACCCCTCCCCCTCCCCTAAATATGCAGCTATCGAGCCCATCTACATACTCGACCTTCCCCTTGACTTGAAGAGTCCTCACACCAAGTTTCATCAAAATATCTCATTCCATTCGAGAGTTATCGTGCCGACAGACGGACGGACGGACAGACGGACAACTTTTGCGATGTCATAGGTATCCCTCCACTTACGTTTTGGGATCCCAAAAACACGTTGGCTTTTCATTGAAACTTTAATTATCCGACTTCCCGTCGCTACTAGAGCCAAAGGTGAAAAAAAAATAAAAAAAATAAAAGTAAGTCAAATAATTCACTGTATTCAAGTCCAACATATAACAAGACCAAAGGTTTTGATGGGATCCCAAAAATTTAATATTTACAGACAATCGGGTATTGTAGCGGTCCAATGGTAATGATCGGAGAAGACGAAGTTCAAATATGGATTCAGCATGTGAGTTTACCCCTATAGCCTGCGTCATGTCTACTTTGACGAAAGTTCTTGCCTTAGTTCTGCCAAATTTCCGGTTTCAGCCGGATTCCGGGCGAACTATTCGTCTTGCACTGAAGTTCATTATCTCCATAATCATATCTCCATCCATATCTCCGTAATCAACTTCACATCTTTTAACAAATTTTCCGATTTCAGCAGGATTCATGGTGAAATGTGTCCAGGTATAAAATGATTGTCATACACGAATTCAGCATGCCTTCTTACCCGTAAATCGAACACCTAATGAAATTCATATAAAACTTCTACTTTTAACAGATTTTCCGGTTATGGCCGGATTCCGGGCGATCTACTTGTCCGGCGACAAAGTAATTTTCATATTCGGATTCAACATGTTTCACTATTTTAAATCGAACCTCTAATCAACTTCAGTTTAATCTTTTTTTTTGTCAAACTTTCCAGTTTTTGCTGGATTCCGGCCGACCTACTTTTCCGATGAGAAATTATTTTCATATTCGGAATCAGCATGTCTCCTTACCCCTAAATCGGATATCTAATCAACTTCCGATAAAACTTTTACTTTTAACAAACTTTCCGGCTTTCGCCGGATTCCGTGTGAACTACTTGTCCGGCGAGAAAACGTTTTCATATTCGTGTTCAGCATGTCCTCTTACCCTGCAGTCAACTATCTCGTTAGCTTTTAAAAATATTTTTTTCGCCCCTTAATTTGAAACCCCTTCCCCTCCCCTAAATATGCAGCTGTCGGCCCCATTTACGAACTCGACCTTTCCCTTGACTCGATGAGTCTTCACACCAAGGTTCATCAAAATATCTCATTCCCTTCGAGAGTTATCGTGCTGACAGACAGACGGACGGACAGACGGACAACCTTTGCGATGTCATAGGTATCCCTCCACTTACGTTTTGGGATCCCAAAACAAGTTGGCTTTTCATTTAAACTTTAACTCCGGTCAGTCACAACACGGGCCCTGCTTCTCCTTGATTTTTCAGGAGTTCCTGGCGTCGCTAGGTCATAAATGTCTTTCTAAGTTCCTAAGTTTGTTGGAAACTTTAGTCTGTCATGTATCTAACCTAGTTATCTCTTTACATTCTTGACATTCCTCCAGAGTTCTTGAAAGATCTTTTCACTAAATTACACTTTACCTTGCATAGCCACAAGTAGGAGGTTTCATAAAAATGGAAGAGGGATTCGTGAGGTTATCATATTACAATGGCTAGAAAGTTGCCCTGGGAAAAACTTGTTGAAGGCTGTGGCGAGGGGTTGCTCACTCCCACAGTGGATGCACAGTATGTGCCCGGTGCCCACTGAGGCTTGAACAGTGGTGCCCAACAGCCCTCCGTTGCTTCGGTATTGTTTTTCGGTATTCTAAAATCCATGTACCCAAACCCCTATGGTAAGAGAAGCGAAATATTGTCAAAAAGGACTAAATTTCATGTTGATCTGTCACTTGTGATTGATGGAACTATTTGTTTTGTTTTTCTTTCCTTGTTTTCCTTGCATGCTTTTTGGGATCCCAAAATGTAAGTGGAGGGATCTATGACGTCGCAAAAGTTGTCCGTCCGTCCGCCTGTCAGCACGATAACTCTCGAAGGAATTGAGATATTTTGATGAAACTTGGTGGGACGATCCTTTGGGTCAAAGTACAGGTCAAGTTCGAAGATGGGCTCTGTAGCCCTATATTAGAGGGCGGGGGAGGGGTTTCAGATTAAGGGGCAAAAAACATATGTTTTGAAAGCTATTGAGATAATTGACTTAGATGTAAAGAGACATGCTGAATTCGAATAGGAAATTTATTTTCTCGCCGGACAAATAGTTCACCCGAATTCTGGTGAAAACCGGAAAATTTGTGAAAAGTAAAAGTTTAATATGAAGTTGATTGGAGGTTCGATTTAGGGGCAAGAACACGTGCCGAGTTCAAATATGAAATCCCGCCGGACAATCAGTTCGGCCGTAATCCGGCCAAAACCGGAGAATCTCTAAAGTAAAAGTTTTATTTAGTTTGATAAGAAATTTGATTTGCGGGTAAGAATACATGCTGAATTTTTCAGCGGACGTATAGATCGCTCGGAATCCGGCTGAAATCGGAAATTTTTTTAAAAGTAAAAGTTTAATCTGAAGTTGATTAGATGTTGGATGTAGAGCAAGGAGACATGCTGAATTCGTTTCTGAGCTTTAGTTTTTTGCCAGACAAGTAGTTTGTCCGGAATCCGGCCGAAACCGGATGTTCGGCAGAAGGAAAGAAGGAAGGAGACACGACGTAGGCTGCAGGGTAAACCACATGCTGAATCCGTATCTGAATATTTGACAACGCGAAACGTATCTGGATATATCTGGACTTGGGGAGATTCAGCTGGCGTATCCGTTTTACACTGTCAAAGTCTTCTCCAATTATTACCATTGGCCTTAACCTGCTTGTAAGCTTTAAAAGTAAAAATGTTTAAGAAGTCTGTTGAAGACCAAACATCTACAACACCGACTTGTCGGAACAAACATTAATATTTTGGCATCCCATCGAAACCTTTGGTCTTGTTATTTGTTGGTCACCGTATGGTTGGTCCGCATCGTTCTTTTGGTTGCAGTTACATGCCTTTGATTTTTCCTCGAGTCCGCATTGAGCTTGTTCGTTTTAGTTTGAAATATGAGAATTTCGCTCAAGATTGCAACCGGAATATTCGATTTATTAGCTGATCAAGAAAAACTGCTAGAACCTCGTTATTGTTTCTTTTTATTATCAGTGGTCAGCCTGGCTTCAAACCTTTGTTAAGATTGGGAGCCCGTTGTTAGGTAGCGTGTGTAACCGTAAGTAGAACGACCTTTATTCTTGTGTCCAAACATAACAAGACAAGAGGTTTCGATGGGATCCCGAAAAATCAATATATGATCCAGACGATTGAGTCTTGTCTTCGCCAGACTCCTTGAACATTTTTACTATTAAAATTCATAAACAGATTAAGGCCAAATAGCTAATCGTCTGAGAAAACCAAGTTCAGATAGGGATTCAGCTTGTGTGTTATACTTATAAAAAATTCCCGGCTCCGACCGGATTCCAGTCGAACTATACGTCCCGATAAAGAAATTGATTTTCATACACGGATTCACCATCGCGTCTTACCCCGAAATCGGATATCTAATCAACTACAAATAAAACTTTAACTTTTTCCGGTTTTGGCCGGATTCCGGGCGAACTAATTGCCCGGGTAGAAAACTGTTTTCACACAAGTGATCAGCATGACTTCTTACCCCTAAATCGAACATGTAATCAACTCCAAATAAAACTTTTACTTTTGACAAACTTTCCGGTTCTGGTCGGATTCCGGACGAACTATTTATTCGGCCAAGAACTGTTTTTCATCATCGTGTTCAGCATGTCCTTCTACCCCTATATCGAACATATAATCAACTTCAAATAAAACTTTTACTTTTAACAGACTTTCCGGTTTTGGCCGGTTTCCGGGCTAACTACTTGTCTGGTGCAAAAATGGCTTTCATATCGTGTTCAGCATGTCTTCCTACCCCTAAATCGAACATTTAATCAACTTCAAATTTCTCCAGTTAATCAACTTCTCCGGATTACGGACGAACTACTTGTCCGATGACAAAGTGGTTTTGACCATCGTGTTCAGCTTGTCTTCTTACCCCATAGTCGACTATCACATTATGTGTTTAAAAATATTTCACTTTCCCCTTAATTTAAACCCCTCCCCCCCTAAATATACGGCTACAGAACCCATCTAAGAAATTCACCTTACTCTTGACCCAAAGAATCCTCACACCAAGTTTCATCAAAATATCTCATTCCCTTCGAGAGTTGTAGTGCGCACAGACGGACAGACGGACAACTTTAGCGATGTCATAGGTATCCCGCCACTTACGTTTTGGGATCCCAAAAACCCTGAAAAAGGAAAACAAACATAATATTTATGCCTCTTTCAGTTTAATCACTACATAACGTAAATATTTAATCTTATTTCAATTCACTTACACCAACCTCCGAATTCTGACTTAATAAATAAATAAACTAACCTATCCGGATTTCTCAATGCTTATTTTAATACATTTACTTTCTTCATCTTCTTCCGCGGATCATTTGGAGATTGTAAATAAAATTTCATCATCATCATTGGTAACGGTCACTCTCACTACATTCAGATAGATGGCAAGGCATAACACAAATACAAATAAAGACGTGTTATTTTACAACAACCTTATATTAGTGGGTCTCCTAGTCGTGTCATTTACCTAATGTACAGGAGTGCTGCGTGAAGCCGCCTCCCTAAACTCCTATTTTTGAGAAATGAAGTAAAGGTTGTAAAAGAGTAAAGGTTGAGATAAAATTCAGTGGAGTATCCTGAAAGGAAGCTTAGAACCTTCACTTTCTGCTGGTACCATAGTTTACTTGTAATTGTTCAAGGCTAAGCTGGAGAACACGAAAGAATATAGGCACCCAAGTGATCATGAAGTCGCCCACTTTGCTAAAAATAGTATTTTGCTACATGGTGAAGTTAGAGGCAGGTTAGAGGCCAGCTGTTTGGTCAGAGAGGTTCCTTGACCTTTTGCAAATAACAAAATTTGCTGTTTTCTTGGAATTTGCATGATTTTTCTGGGGGTGGCAGCTTCATGATCCAAGGTGGCAGGATCATGTACCATGGCCAATTGGGGGGTGGGCGGTGCCATAGTAAGGGCAGCTTCATGCAACACTCCTGTAGTTCTCTATTTAAATTCTTGACATTCCTCCAGCTTGGAAGCTATTTCGCGAAATCACGCTTTTCCTTGGACAAGTTGTAAGTTTTGCAAAGACGGAGAAGGTATTCGTGAGATTATCATATCATAAGGATGGAAATAGATTAGTATTTTTGAGATAAAGTATTTGGATAAATATTTACTTTCTGTTCTTTTCGGCGTCCGACCAAGCCAAAACTAATATACATATGGTATGCTTTGATCTGATATTTATTATCTTAAAAAGCCGTGGCAACATTGGCAATACAAACAAAAACAAACTGACAAACTTACATCTAAAGACCGCTCAAAACTAAAAAAGATTATCTTCGTGTATCATTAACAGCTTGGAAATCTACCCACTTCCTTTAGTGAAATATAACACTCATTCTTCAAAACTTTGACCCATCCATTCCAGATCTCTGATTTACTCAAAATATTTATCTTCTCAAATCATGTTCCATACACTCACACATAAGGTACTGCACACACTCATTAATATCTCCACACATCGGGCTGAAGTTCTGTTTCAGTTGTTTTTTTTCCAACACCTTTGCAGAATTATTACATTTGTATATGCCTAACGGTAGGTTTGAAGTTAATTACATTATTCAGAACACCCAATAGAATAAGAAACACATAAATAAACAATCCATAGGCAAAGCCTGCCAGTCAATAACCAACGTAGAATTGGTTATTACAATTAAAATAATTCGTAATATCACAGACCTGTCGAAACTTCTGAAACTTGTTTTTGTCCGCGGATTGGTCGTTTGGCCCTAGTTTGCCAAAAAAAACCCATCAATGTTAGGTGTGCATTTTTAAGCGGGTGATTAGGGGCACATCACATGCTTAGCCTACTGGGTTCGGTGAAGACCAGGAATCTACAAGACTGGGCTGTCTCGGTAAAGAAGTCCAATGAGTGTATTCCGAGGGGCCGACGACTCTAATTTCTTATGTACACCATTCCAGAAAAACCTAATAATCCTGACCATTCCGGATTATTCCTAACCATTCCGGATTATTCCGGATTATTCCTAACCCTCTGTATGGGATATAATTCCAGTTGAAATTAGAAATTCGAGTCATCTGGCATCCTTCATGGCTACAGTGAAGAGAATTTTCCTTGCAAAAGGATAGTAATGATGCTTGAGTGTTTTTGTAAGCAGAATATTTGTTGGATATGTATGAACCGTGTATGAATGGCATGTAGAATAATATAAAAATAGTGTTACCACATTATGTAGAATAGAGAAGACTGCCACCTAATAAAATTTAATCTAATCTAATGTAATCCATTCCGGATTATTCTTGACCATTCCGGATTATTCCTGACCATTCCGGATTATTCCTTCGGGACGTATACACCATTCCGGGAGAGTCGTCGACCCCTCGGTGTATTCCTTTGGGATCCCGTCGAAACCTTTGGTCTTGTTTTTTATTGCTCATACATCACGTGACAACTAATGCAAAATTATAAATTTTTTCTTCTGAAAAGCTAATTGGTTAGAGACCAAAGCGTGATGATTCTTTTTCGTTTCATGATAATTATCGGACTGAATCAGTCATAGAAAACAATGGGCTGTTTGTAAGACTAGTTTCGGTCCGATAACAAATGATCGTGCCTAGTCCGTCTCGTTTTTTTCACGCTGTAATGGAGATTGGTTCTGAAGGGAAAGTGTGCAAATTTTGACGGTTGTTGTAGTACACTAAATCGAGTCATACTCGAAATTACGCTAGGTACGGTATGTACGATACCTTTGTCTGGTGTGATTTCGTAGTCTGATTTTTACATTTTTCGTTATAGGCTATTTTTTTACTTTACAAGCGGCGTTCTCGGATGATCGAGACTTTTGTTAAAAATTACAGTAAAAAATATCGTCGTTAGCGTTCTCACAACAGACAACGGTATTTATGGATATATTCAGGGGCATGGCGAAATAAGTCAAGTAGTCTATGTTAAGGGTGCCTTTTTGTGGCTCTGTCAATAATATGAAATCCATCCGGCCAACCTGACAAAAGACCAATTAGGTTTTTGGAGTGGAGACCTGTGCAAATTTAGCGAACTCCCGGGGTGTCGGGAACACCCGAGTTCTCAAAGCCTCTCGATGAATTGATGAAAATCTTATCACTCGTCGTAATGGACAGGGTACGGGGTAGCCGAAGGTATCAGGCTTTTGACGCGCAACCCCTTCATAGGCCGCCATTGCTCTCCTGAGTACCCAAGTTGAGTTCTTGACCCTAATGTAGGGTTAAATCGTCAGACACACTTGACTACTGATTCCTCAATAGAGTCGGTGACACGCCGTAAAATGTTCCCAAAAGTTGCAAACGACGGCGATTCAGTGAACTGGCCGCGAATCAGATCTGATGGGCTAAACGGATAGGGCAGCTGAGATTTAATTTGTTACAGCGTTATTTCGTATTTTCTTGTAGTTACAGCCTAAAGAGGACCCTTCCCAAGAGGGTGTTTATCCTGTTTTAAAGAAAAATTATGTTAAAGCTATGCGATCGTCTTACATTCGTTTTTTTTAATTTCTTTTTTTTCTCCGTTCTTGACAGAGAAATTCTAAAATTATTAGTAAGTACTCGCTACCGGATATTACGGAGAAATTGGCTGTTACCCACAGAATTCTGTCCGAAACTGCGTGCGCGCGTCTGTCGCCCTCTCGTGGACTTATTCGTCTATATGACTCTTGAGTAAATTTTGTTTGTAAGTGTTGTGTTTTCGCTAATTATGTTTTCCTATTTTATTTTGTACTCCACTGTTTTCGTCTTGTAGGATTTGTGGGTTAAAAATAAATTATTATTATTATTTGAAGGGCGAAATATCGTTAGAACAAACCTGAGCTGACTTGTATCTGTCTAGCACCATGCAATATCGAACAATAATAAAAACATAATGATAATTATAATTGATTTGTCGTCTATCCTTTAGTGCTCCTTTCATCCCTATTACCGCTTAGGTAGATAGGTTTTTTGCTATTAACTAAAGATTAGTCGACAACCAAAATTTATACAAATTTGCGTGAAAAAGAAAGTCCTAAAGGCTTGCACTGTTCCTGCATTCACTAATACCAGCTGTAAATAAATAAGAAATAAACATGAAAACTCACAATTATTCACCCACCTTATGACTTTAATAAAAAATAAAAAAAAACAGTCAAGACAACACTCAATCGCAATCCTTAATGCTGATTATTAAGTTCCACCTTTTTATTCCACCGCCGTTAGGTAGTATTACTTCCGTTAAATGGTTTATATCTTTTATCCTGTCACCTATTGAAGTATTTATTAACCCTCTGGTCACCATTACTAATTCGATGATGACGAGTCACGGCACTTCTTCTCCGGGCTTTGACCTGTTAACAACTCTTTTACGTGCTCTTTTATTTTCTCAACTATTTTACGCTGCCTTTTTGGGATCCCAAAACGTAAGTGGAGGGATACCTATGACATCGCAAAAGTTGTCTGTCAGCACGATAACTCTCGAAGGGACCGAGATATTTTGATTAAACTTGGTGTGAAGATTCTTTGGGTCAAGTGTAAGGTCAAGTTCGTAGATGGGCTCTGTAGCCCTACATTTAGGGGTGGAGGAGGGGGTTCAAATTAACGGACAAACAAAATATTTTTAAACAGCTAATGTGATAGTCGATTATGGGGTAAGAAGAAATGCTGAACACGAATATGCAAAACATTTTCTCGTCCGACAAGTAGTTCGCCCGGAATGCGGCAAAAACAGGAAAGTTGGTTAAAAGTAAAGTTTCATTTGAAGTTGATTAAATGTTTGATCATGGGGTAAGAAGAAATGCTGAACACGCATATGCAAAATATTTTTTCGTCCGACAAGTAGTTCGCCCGGAATCCGGCAAAACCGGAAAGCTGGTTAAAATTAAAAGTTTTATTTGAAGTTGATTAGATGACAGATTTAGGAGTAAGAAGGCATGCTGAACACTTATATGAAAAGCATTTTCTACCTGGACAAATAGTTCGCCCGGAATACGGCCAAAACCAGAAAATTCGTTAAAAGCAAAAGTTTTATTTGAGGTTGATGAGATGACACATTTAGGGCTAAGGAGACGCTGAGTCTGTACATGACAATCATTTTTCACCCGGGCACATAATTCGTCCGGAATCCGGTTGAAACCGGAAATTTGTTTGTAAGTTAAAGTTTTATTTGAAGTTGATTAGATGTCCTTTAGAGGGATAAGGAGATACGCTGAATTCGTTTCTGGGTTTTCTTTTTTTGCTAGACAAGTAGTTCGCTCGGAATTCGGCCGAAACCGGAAATTTGGCAGAAGCAAAGCAGGAAGTTTAGGTCAGTATCGTCAAAATAGATATGGCTGATACAGGTATATCTGAAGTTGGTTTTCTCAGATCATTAGCCTGGCGAATACTGAATCTGGCGAAGAAAAGACCCAGTTGTCTGGATCAAATACTAGATTTTTGGGATCCCATCGAAACCTTAGGTCTTGTTGTTTGTAAGCATTGCTGAATGCAAAAGCATTAGTTTATATACAGAGCATAGGTTATTATTGTTAGTCTTGTTTAAAGTTTAACTGAAAAGGGCAGAGTTTGGACAGTCTTGTTACGCCTCACCTATTCACTTAAAGAGGCTTGAAGACCCGATGAAAATGTGTTACTTTGTTGCTCCGACGTCCACGAATAATCAATTTTGAAATAGTGGAATTTCCCTGTCAGATTTCCGGTACTACCTGTGCCGTATGCTTGACGAAAAAGATTTATGATTTTTTTTTGTTCAGGCACTAAGCATTCTTCACCAAGCTTATCACCGCCCACTGAAAAGCCGCGTTTGTGTTCAGATTCAAATATTCCGCGTCATAGTAGAATTTGCGCTGTGGGGACAGCCGTAGACATTCTGAACCTCACTACTAGAGCAAATAGTGGAAAATAAAAAAAATCTCTTAGCAGAATCTAAATAACTCAGTGTAATCAATTAAATGATACAAAAATAAGTTTGCTTTTCAGTTAAACTTTAAAGCTCTTAGAATAACCTGGCATGTAAGGCTTAGCTTTTGATGGGTGTTTGATATAGCCTATTGTGAGTAGCCTACTGTCTACAAACCATAGTGTGCCGGTATTTTATAGTGAACCCGTGAAGTTCTGCGTGTGTAGTCATTAAGTAATTTATTTGAAACCCTCCAGTAGTAGGCCATCCTGACTCTGATGGCTTCACACTTGGACATTTACCATCTTTTGTCCGGCTTACTACACCCCTCGCCATAACACCGAGTTGAGAATGCATCTTCACACCCAACATACTACGGTAGTCATACCCCAGCCCTACCCCGAACATATTCAGATAATTGTGTCAATACGCTCGCTCTGACTTATACTAGTCAATGCCGGCAACACGAGCCAACTAAGCACTTAAAGACCTAATCCAAACATCATGTTTACCTTCTCTCACTGATCGCAAGCCACCAGTTCATTTAGATTTGAACTTGATTTCCGGGTTGCTCTTTTGCATCGAGAAAAAACCCACGCAGAACGTCTTCTTTTCCAGATGCCGAAATTTTCCACGGTTGATTAGCAAGGAATTATAAGACTTGATTGATTATTTGTTTTTAAGTCTTCACGACTACCACACTGGTCTTGGTTTTTTTAAAATTTGTTTGTATTTGTAATAAACAGTTTGAGCATTAGATGGAAATTATTATTTTGATCCTTGACTCCATACGTGTCATAACGACTGTCCCGGATAATCGGCTCAGATTTAGTCCAGACCGAATTATTTCAAACCTAGGAAATTTGGTGTTTTTTTTTTATTTGCTCACTGTTTGACGGTGTTTTCTGTGGTTTGAACATTCATAGTGGCAGTAGGAATGGTTATGTTGTGTGTGTGATAGAAAGACCGTTTGTTGTGGTTCGCTTTAAGCCCCATTCACAAGCATGGTTAGCCAAGTATAGATGCCTAGGCACGTGCTTAAAATCACCGTTCACATCCGTGCCCAGTCACAGATTTTGGGCCAGGCATGGAGTTCTAGGCTTGAATGTTTTTTAAAATCTGAATGTTTTTATGAAGAAATCTATTATTTTTACGAAAAACCGACTGTTTTTACGGAAAATCGGGGCACTTCGCGCCGAATCGGTTATTTCTTTTACCGACTGGCCGACAACATTCGGGGGGGGGGGGGGGGGACGTCGCCCCTCCCCCCCCCCACATATGTGACGCCCCTTGTTGTGAAAATCCTTAGTGTGAGAAAAAACGTGCTGTCTACCCCATAGACGGTACTTGGGTATTTTTCTTTTGGGGGGGAGGGGGGCAAGCTTCGAACGAATTTATCGGATAAGGTTAGAATAACAGCTTTATCCTTTTGAAAACGGATACGGTATGGCTGGCTCTGGCCTTTTGCAAAGGCCAGGTGTGGTCATGCTAAGGTGTGGTCATCCACTCCTGCCTAATGTTACCAGTAGAGGCATCACTAGCAAGAATGTTTTTGGGGGATAGGGTTAGGTGTTTTTACCGACTGGCTGGTCATTTTTACCGACTGTTCTGCGAATAAATATATATTTTTACGAAAAACTGCCGAATCGTTTCTTTTTTACACCCTTCCGTTTTTACGTCCTAGACAGATAGCCTACTGCCGTAAAATCTATTCCCGTGTCAAACAATATTGTTTCAAGAAAAATCGAAGACACTGCAAGTGACATTGTCATTCAGGTTCCGAATTAAGCTTAAAAAATCTTTACGATGCAGCTTGATAAAAGTACGGATGTGTCAGTTTAATGACAGCCGTTAACGACATCGAGCCGAGATTTGACAAAATTTTTGCAATGCAGGCTAAGTGACTCATTGATTTTGAATAAGTTTGTATACATGTATGCCTTATCATATATGACAATAATTATGGTATTTTTCACTACCTGAAATAGGGGGTACGCAACCTTTTCGAACCTTGATTAAGGGGTACGCGGTACGGAAAAGGATGGGAACCAAATGGGCTAGATCATAACCCAAAGCACTTTCATACTGAGCACCCCTTCCGCACATTTATACCACCCCATTATATCCACTCAGAAGGTACCATTTATAATTTTCATTTGTCGATTAAAGCTACTGCATTACACCGATGTCTGGAGAAAGAATGTATTCCCCAGAGCAGCTCAGCCATGCCCTTCTTGATTTCTGGTGTCCTGCATCCAAATCAGGGTTAACTTGTGTTTTTAGGTATAAGTTAACAGGCCATGAGCCTCCCCTCCCCCCGACGAGTTAAACACAACCGTATACAGCAGAAAAGCCGCCTACCCCCTAGGATAGGTCAGGTTCTTTTGGGTAGCCCACGTGTAGTATATATAATTATCTAATAAACTCTCTCTGACCTGGTGATGTATGCGTAAATTTAGTTTCTATCAAGAAATCATGTCACGGAAGACTAGACAGTCCCTTCTTTTAACTACGAAACAAAAACTATCTAGTCGAAATAGACTATCTGGGCTGACATATTTTTCGTTTTGTATTCTTTCGTTTTGAATGCAATGAAAAGAAGAAAATAGTTTGTGTTTCATTATTAGTGTTATAAATTGTTGTTGGCGCTTCAGGAATCTGTTGTATGGCCGTATTAGGCTTTTTCCAATAAATTATTATTATGATTATTATTATATCATCAGAAGATCTGAGGAAGGGAATCTCAAACGTGCGATCTCAACCCAGTGTCGAGAACAACGGTCTTCCACGGGACAAGCTGCTGACTAGGGTCAATAATAATTAAGGTCCGCAGTTGACTCCCCTGAATCAACGCGGCTTTGAAATTCCTGTTTTCTTGCCAGAGAAAAGACAAGCAACTTCAGTTGGAGAAACTAAGTAGGGAAACGAAAGCGGTATAAAAATCCATTTCGCGGCATAATTGCGGTATGCGGCATAAATGAATGAATGAATAAATTTAATAGCCAATTAATCAAAATTTTATGCGGCATTTTCCTCAGAATCGCGACATAAGTCGCAACACTGCTCCGTCGCTTTGTTCGCGTGCAGCATGGAGGACGTAGATTCTAGCCAGCGCTCGTTAACGATTGGTCAGAGCAAAATAATTCTGCTCTGCGATTGGTTGAGTTTCGGTAGGGATGTTCGAGTCCGCTAGTGGAGCTAGTGTTGCTGCGATTTGACTGTGTGTCACTTTTTCGAAGTTTGCGCGGTACTCTCTACAGTTATTTTACTCTGTTGTGAACGCGGCTTTAGCGACTGAACCTTCCCCCGATTCGCATTTCCGAAGTAGAATAAAAGAACCGTTGCCATGTGGGAGAGACCAAAAAAGCTATAAAAAAAAATAATGTTTACTTTCATTAAGTGAATTAACTATTTTTATGAATTAATGTTTATAATATTTATGAAATATAAATTTTTGGATTTTTTTTTAATATTATTTAATTAACTATTTTATTTATATATTATTATTGTTTCATTTTTTACATTGTTTCTTAAAAAAAAAAAAAAAAAAAAAAAAAAAGACGCTTTCAGCAACCCGCTCACTAGCAGATCCAGGGGCTGATTAAATTCCGGAAGGTTAATACTCTATATGACTAAGTCCAAAACACGCCAATGATTCTCAGGAAGAAGGAGCAAACGTGTCCATAGCGACTGAAACTCAACAGTTGCGTTTTTGATCGAAGTTTTGTTCACCGTTCGCTTAGTCGGTTGCTTAATTTCCGTTTTTGAACGCCGTCGAAGTTCACCGTTTGCTTAATTAGTGTTTTAACGACTCCGGCGATCCTTGCCAGTTCGACGTTTCTTCGAAGATTCAAGCAAACTTCGAACTTGCTAGCGCACGAAGTTCGACGGTCAGAGTTTGAAGGACGAAGGAACTGTGACCGGCGACCAAAAACGGTATTTAAGCAGAGACCTTTGAGGTTGAAGGTAACTTCAAACTTCGATCAAAAACGCAACTAATGACTCAAATCCCGAGTCAGCGCAGCTGTGACACCGTTTCTTGCGTTCTTCCGCATGTACTCGGGAGATTCTGCATCGGAAGGGAGAGATAGTCATCAAGTGTATAGCTTTTCTATAGAAAGGGGGTGCGAGAATTTAATAGTTAATAGCCAAGGAGAGGAAATGAGAAGGAAGTTCCGTTGGTATAGGTTTGCGGTCTCCCTATGAGCTATTCGTGCGGGCCAGGTGCGGACCCGTTTAAAGGCAAAGAGGCACCAGGGTGCGACCGAACAAACTGCATTCATTTCCTGATTGGTCAGTTATTTGCACTAACTGTTATTCATATCCACTCAGAAATCCGGATCTTATATCCGTTAAGCAAGCAGTGAAGGGTCATTACAGATAGTGAGTTTAAGCTAATGATGTCCTCTTCCAAATTTTTTTCTCGTCAGTTTTCGGGATCCCAAAACGTAAGTGGAGGGATACCTATGACATCGCAAAAATGTCCGTCTGTCTGTGTGCACGATAACTCTCGAAGGGAATGAGATATTTTGATGAAACGTGGTGTGAGGATTCGTTGGGTCGAGGGTAAGATCAAGTTCGTAGATGGGCTCTGTAGCTCTACATTTAGGGGTGGGGGAGGGGGTTCAAATTAAGGGACACACTAAATGTGTTTAAACAGCTAATGTGATAGTTGATTATGAGGTGAGAAGGCTTGCCGAGCACGAATATGGAAACCATTTTCTCGCCGGACAAGTAGTTCGTCCGGAATCTGGCAAAAACCGGAAATTTGGGAAAAAGTTAAAGTTTTATCTGAAGTTGATTAAATGTTTGATTTACTGGTAAAAGACATGGTGAACACGATGGTGAAAACCATTTTCTCGCTGGACAACTAGTTTGCCCGGAATCTGGCCAAAACCGGAAAATTTGTTAAAAGCAAAAGTTTTATTAGATGACAGATTATGGGGTAAGAAGAGAGTCATATACATATGACTATCATCTTTTACCCAGACGTATAATTAGTAGGGAATCAGGCTGTAGCCGGAACTTTTTTTTTTAAGTCAAACTTTTGTTCAAAGTTGATTAGTTGTTCTTTGTAGGGATAAGTAGATACGCTGGATTTGTTTCTGAATTTTATTTTTTTGCTGGAGTAGTAGCTCGCCCGGAATTCGGGCGAAATCGGAAACTTGGCAGAAGTAAAGCAAGAAGTCACGATCAGTATTGTCAAAATAGATATGGCTTATAGAGGTATATATGAGCTTGGTTTTCTTTGATGATTAGCCTGGCGAAGACTGGATCTGGCGAAGACAAGACCCGATTGTCCGAATCAAATATTCGATTTTTGGATCCCATCGACACCTTTGGTCTTGTTCTTTTTTTTTGTATCCTCTCTTTCTTTATTGGTCTTGTTCTAAGATGCAGGACGGAAGGTTCTTTTCTCCTTTACTTGTCGTTATTTCCATTTACGCAGCCTGGATTAGCCTACCAGCTTAGGAGAGACGTAATTTTTCTTATTTTTTAGATCATGTCCACCGAGGACGGAATCTTTGAGGCAAAAATTGCCTCCATCTGCCTATTGGCCTTGGTATCATTAATCCTAGGCTTAGTGCCGCTTCTTATTGTACGGAAATGCGGATGGACAAGAAATAAGCCGATGAACCATTTTACCAGATCTCTTTTATCTGGGCTTCTATGCTTCGGTGGTGGCGTGCTGATGGCAACTGCGTTCCTCCATTTGTTACCTGATGTTAGGGAAGGATTTGAAAAGTTGGTAGAGTGTCATGTGGTGAGTGCAAAATCTTGAATTCTTATTTTTATTTTATTTAGTCATTGAACTCACCGCCAGCTAGTGCCACCTGTACACATCGTAACGGGTATAATATCAAGTTCCCTGATGTTTAATAAAAAGTAATTTAAAATAATAAACAACATAATCTGAAATAACAAATGAAACAATCTAAAATAATTTCACCTTATACCGATCCTTTAGCTAAATAAAGAGACGTCTTGATATACTGTGTATTTTTTTCATTATGTACACTCAGCGAATGTCCTTGTATTTGTGTTTATCTCAACTAGGTCTTAGCTTTCCTTTTAGTCTGAATTTAGCAGTGAGTAATAAGTATGTTAGAAATCTTGTTATTGCTTTTTAAAAAAGAACTAGGAGATTAGAAATTTCGTAGTTGGTGATCACTGGTTGCGTCATCACTTTTCTTCAGTCGAGACTTTATGATTAGATTAGTGTTTTATTTTTGATGTCATGTAGTTTTAGTTTAGTATATAGAGTGAAATACCTTGTTTGGTTTACTCACGATTAAATACTTACTTACTTACTTACCCTACATGTATTTGTACGCCCAACTATTTAACTATTCATTCACTCGGATTCTGAGTTTGTTAAAGTCACTGTTTTCCCAGATTGATATGAAATGATGATATGGTAATTATTGCAAAAAAGCCCGAGGGCCAGATTGATAATTATATCCATGTTCAAAGCTCGGCCGAGAGACTTGACTAGCCGGAAGGCTTAAAGTTAAGTCTGTTGCAAGTTTTCCTTCTTGGACCGCTCGAGGCTATTTTAGCCTGTTTCTGATTACAGGGTAAACTTCGAACTTATTACACGTATTGAAGTTAGTATAAGCAATCTGGGATCTAAGTGAGATAGGAACGTCATGGTAAACAGGCCAAGGAAGTGGGGGATTGTTTGAAATTTTCCGGAATAAAACATACTTCTAGCTCCTTCCTGGAAACGCCAATGTTGACTCTTTATTTAGTGTTCACAGTGACTTGGGTGAAATTTTAGTTATCCTAGCCACAGTTGCCGTGTTGCCACCGGTCATTCAGCGGTTTTTATGGCACTTGCATCTCCGCTCAAGTGCCATATACCGATTACTTTTCGGTCTGTCTATCAGGATTCAGGATTCAACAACTTTACTAAAAAAAAATCATTCCGGCTTGACGACCGGTTACACACAAAGCACATACGCGCTTGAAAAAACGCAACCAGTACACATTTACTATCATATTCTAACCAAACATTCACTAAAATAAACTAAAAATTTATTAATTAATTTGTCAATTTGTCCTCTCTCGTCTTCATAACCCTCCACTCACCAACTACCCTGAAGGAGATGTTTCTTTAACCGATTTTTAAACTGCGGTACCCTTTCCGCTTCTCGAATTGAGTCTGGAAAAGTATTCCAGACCACCGTACCTGAATGCCTTGCCACATGGCTAGAACGAACCGTACTTCTTGGCTCACTTACCAGGTCTCCAGCATGCCTCGTAGCATGTCCGTGATAAAACGAGTTAAAACGAAAAAAATTACTAAAAACATCAGGTGCGAAACCATTCAGATTCTGAAACACAAAAATACCAATTTGGAAATCAGGCTACTCATCTCGAGTTAGGGTACTTCCATTTGTGCTAGGACGATGAAACTTGGCAGGCAGATCAGGGACCCTACCAAACTAACTTGGAAATAGTCACTTCCCCGATTCGACCACCGTGGGGGGAGTGGAGGGAGGTGGAATTCAGAATATTAATGTATTTTTGGGATCCCAAAACGTAAGTGGAAGGATACCTATGACATCGCAAAAGTTGTCCGTCTGTCCGTCCGTCCGTCTGTCTGTCCGTCCGTCTGTCCGTCTGTAAGCACGATAACTCTCGAAGGGAATGAGATATTTTGATGCAACTTTGTGTGAGGATTCGTTGGGTCGTCGGACCAGTCAAGTTCGTAGATGGGTTTTGTAGCCCTACATTTAGGGGTGGGGGAAGGGGTTCAAATTAAGGGGCATACAAAATATTTTGAAACAGCTAATTTGATAGTTGATTATGGGGTAAGAAGAGATGCTGAACACGATCGTTAAAACCATTTTGTCATCGGACAAGTAGTTCGCCCGGAATCCGGCCAAAATCGGAAAGTTTGTTAAAAGTAAAAGTTTTATTTGAGGTTGATTAAATGTTGGATTTAGGGATAGGAAGACATGCTGAGGACGATGGTGAAAACCATTTCTCAACGGACTAGTAGTTCGCCCGGAATCCGGCCCAAACCGGAAAGTTTGTTAAAATTAAAAGTTTTATTTGGAGTTGATTAAATGTTCGATTTAGGGCAAGAAGACTTGCTGAACACTTCTGTGAAAAAAATTTCTACCTGGACATGTAGTTCACTCTAATCCGGCCAAAACCGGAAAATTGTTAGAAGCTTAAGTTTTATTTCTAGTTGATTAGATAACCGATTCAAGGGTAAGAAGAGATTCTGAATCCGTGTTTGACAATCATATTTTACCCGGAAATTTAGTTCGACCGGAATCTGGCTGGAGCCGGAAAATTTGTTATAAGTTAAATTCTTATTTAAAGTGGATTAGATGTTCATTATTGGGGAAAGAAGATACCCTGAGTTCGTTTTTGAGTTTTCTTTTTTCGCCGGACAAGTAGTTCTGGAGTTCGGTCGAAACCAGGAAATTGGCAGAAGTGGCAGGAAGTTTTCGTCAAAACAGATATGACTTATAGGGGTAAACACACATGCTGAATCCATATCTGAACTTGGTTTTCTCAGATGACTAGCTGTTTGACCTTAATCTGTTTCTGAATATTAATTGTAAAAATGTTCAAAGAGTCTGGCGATGACTGGATCTGGCTAAGACAAGACCCAGTTGTCTGGATCTGATATTGAATTTTTGGGATCCCATCGAAACCTTTGGTCTTGTTAACTTTTGAACTGGGGAATCGGATTTCAATGAAACTGATATTTGGAAAGAGCTCCTGTATCAGATATCACACTTCAAGTTTGGAATTTATCCGGTGACTTTGGGGGAGATGGGGGGGGGGGAAATCATGTGACATGGTCAGAGTGGATGGATCGGGATGAAACTTGGTATGAAGAACAAGCACAAGCCCCAGATACATAGTTGACAAGGCAGGATAGGAGCGAGCACTGTGGGGGGGGGGGTGAGTTCGAGGGAGGGTTCCGGAATTCCGGTGATCCTTCACAAGGAATCTAATTGACTCAGGGAATCCGGCCGAACTTGTCTCAGGCAATTTACTGGAGGTTGGATCAGAGGATCTACCGGAATTTGCCCCACGGAATCTACCAGAATTCGGCTCAAGGAATCTCGCTGCATACCGGACAAGTATAGACTCACAGCTTACGGGGATGACCCTGACACAGAACTTACCAGAGTGATTCATGCAGACAGAAACCACAGTGTACCGGAACTTCAGCGGGTGATTCGGTAATCTATTAAATGTCTATAGCTTTCAGAAATCAGGTACCCTAATGAAATTTACATCATTTCCAACTACAAATACTTGTTCCGGGTTTCCTCGTTTCCAGTAAAAAGCCAAGAAGAGCCTAAACACGACATGATTTCAAAAGTCGTCAGGAGAGCTTTGAAACAAACTAAAAGGTTAGAAAACTAAAAATTAAAAAGCTAAAGGTAACACGGAGTTACACGACGAGGAAATACAATTGTGGCAGTGGGGTGGCTGCATCTGATTCATTGTGGTTGTACGCGAGGGCCAAGGAGACATTTGGGGAGCAAATTTATTTCAAGGTGGGGATTCCAGCAGATCATTTGAGGTTGTTAATTAGTTAATGGGGTGATTCTCTACCTTTAGGAATGCGTATAAGATATTTGGGTGAGGTAAGAGTGTTGTCTGGTCCTTACTTTTGCCCAAAGTGCGGGCAATTGGATGAACGTATTTTCACTTAATGTGCGTATGCCCGAGCTTTCAGATCTTTGTGGGGAAGTTTTTGGTGTTAGTTATTGGAGGGAGGATTGGTTGGGAAAAGTAATGGGAAGTAAATTATTTGGTGATATTGAAAAGTTGGGGAGATCCCTTTCGGTTTCGATGAACCACAGAGAAAGGTTCCTGTGAAGCAATTTGTAAAATAGTTATCATTTATTTGGTTTTTGTTTTTGATTTTTGTTTATGTTGATTTTTTCCCATGGCCTCTGTGCTTTTAGTGGAATAAATCTTATCTTGTTCGAAGATATATATTTATAAGATATATGTGTTCGAAGTCTTTCATGAATTGAAAGATGTCTTACCACTAGTATGGAAAGCGTTAAGCTGGCTAAGACAATCTCAGTTACCTCAGGAAAAAGGGAAAGAATTTTTAGTAAGCTGAAGTAGGTTAAGACCACCTTGTGTTCAACAATGGCTAACCATCGTCTTATAAAAGTCTGTTACTAATCGCATGTGAAACCTATCTAGTTGACGAATGTGGAATTGGATGTGTTGTGGATAAATGGGAACGCTTAAAGGACACCTGAATGAAGAGTACCAAGTATCATCCCTATCTGTATGACTTCCGTTAACATAGCCTGCAGTCCCAACACGCGAAAATAAAGCACTAGACCTCATATTTACAAACACTGAAGAATTCTACAGCCCCCCCTACACACTCCCGGCTATCGGCATGAGTGATCATCTTACTGTAATATGGGAGCCCAACAGAAAACCCCCCAACAGATCGAAATCAGTAGTGAAGTATCGCCCGCGTACACAAGAACAGATCCAGATTTACCGCGAGTGGCTCACTAGGAAAAATTGGTCGACGGTTCTTGCTATGAAGAGTGGCAACGACATGATGCAAGAAGTCGCCGCGCAGCTTTTCCATGAGTACCAAGAAGTATTTCCTGAAAAGACAATACTGGTTAAGTCACAAAGTAAGCCATGGGTCACCAAAGAGATGAAGAACCTCATAAAAACGAGAAATGAGCTCTATAAGTCGGGATATCGTGAGGAGGCTAAGAAAATGCGCAATGTGATTTGCCTTAAAGTAAAGAAATCAAAAAAGGAATTTGGTGCTCAAGTAGTGAACAAGCTATGGAAATCTAATCCTTCTAGATTCCACCAAAAAGTTCAGGAGATTATGGGACAAAATAGAAAACAGACAACTATTTATGGAGTTGATGGTGAACCCGTAAGTGCTAACCAGATCAACTCGCACTTCGCAAATATCTGTCGCACGCACCCACCTCTAGCCGAGCTACCTGAAAATGGACCCGTCGAAGAAATCCCGATCATTCACCCAGAAGCAGTATGCGAGAAGCTCAAACGACTAGACACCAGGAAGAGTAACTACCCCCTAGAAATTCCTATCGAGCTGATAGCTACGTGCTCCGAGGAACTTGGTCCCATTCTGGCAGCCTGTTTCAACCAATGTCTCATCGATGGTGCATTTCCTGACTGCTTCAAGTCAGCCTATATCACTCCTATTCCCAAAGTAAAAAAACCGCTTTCGCCGAACGACCTGCGCCCTATCTCAAAAACACCGTGTCTTTCTAAGGTGTTTGAAGGTTTCATTTATGAATATCTATTCGAAGACATCGAAGCAAATTTAGATCCCCGGCAATTTGGGTTCCGGCCCGAACACAACACCACCCACTATCTCGTAAGCCTCATTGATGATCTGATGAGACATCTCGAGAAAGATGAGGCATACGCAGAAGTGCTAATCAGTGACATCGTAAAGGCTTTCGACAGCCTTAATCACCGAGTAGCCATCAACCGAGCGAAAAAAATGGGCGCTCGGCAGTTTCTTTTGCGTATGGTAGCCAGTTTCTTGCACAAACGGAGGCAGTGTGTCGCGCTCGGAGACAAAGAAGTATCTGAATTTGCTGAAATTTGGTGTGGAGCCCCTCAAGGGACAAAATTAGGACCGCTACTTTTCCTGATCGTGTTCAACTCCGTCCTAGCAGAATCACAGAGTCGCTACAAGTTCGCCGACGACCTGTCGAGCATTTCATTCCGAACCTCAACTAGGGTCGCAGAGCAAATCACCATCTCATCTATATTTTCCAAGCTAAAACACGACCTTCAAGATGTCATGCTTACTGTTAGCGAAACAAAGAGCCATGTGTTACAAGTTAGCTTCTTAAAATCTGCGATCCCCCCGCAAGACGATATTGGACTAGACATCAAGGATCAAATAAAAATTTTGGGGGTGATTTTCAAAAGCAACCTTAAATGGGATCCGCATGTTGAATCCATTCTCCAAAAGGCTGCCCTATGTCTGAAATCGTTTGCATGCCTTACCCGATTCAACATCAACGTCTCAATTATGCGTGGGCTATACTGCATGTACGTCCGGTCCCAGACCGAATACGCCTGTCCAGCTTGGCATCCAGGACTAACTGCTGTGCAAACCGGAAAACTTGAAAATGTCCGGAAACGGGCATGTAAAATTATGCTTGGGGCTAATTACATGTCCTATGATGACAGCCTGCAAAAACTGAGGCTGCAAAGGCTGGCTGAAAGGCGTCACGACCTCACCATGCGCTTCGGGAAACAATGCCTGCAGTCCGAGGCTCACCGTAAAATCCTGCCTGATTTTCAAGAGGCACGCAGCAGTGGGCCGAGGACTCGTCGAGGAATCCTCACTTCAAGATGCCAACTCCTCTGTCCCCCGCCTCGAAAATCTTCAAAGAGATACCTATCGTCCTTCGTCCCTTACTTCGTGGGCCACTTCAATGACGAATCGATGGGAAAAACGTTAGACGTCTGAAATGTTAATTAATTGTATATAGTATAAATCGTTTTATTTTTGTAACGTATGACGTCCGCCGCTAGCCACGTGCTATTATGGAAATAAAGAGTTTATTTATTATTAAAACCCAATCCAAATACGAAATAGAGTTTCCGAGCTATGATTTTTGCTCCATTTTGCATCTGTCCTTATTTCAGTACCTAACAATTTTAGAAATTAACAAATGTCTCCAATCAACCCTCCTTCTGAAATAATTTTTAACCAGTTAAGCCCAAACGTATATCTAGAAGAAATTCCAGTACGATCCGGCCAGCGCTGTACAAGATTTGAATAAATTGCGCTTTTTGTCTTGGAGTCTACATGTGCAAACCTCCAGAAACGAACATCCCTATTTCGAAAACGTCACGCTCAGGAGAAGAATGCTCTCCGTGGCCATGTCTGTGAATGCATTCTATATGGTGTGTTCAAGTATGGTTTAATTGTTTAGGTGTCCTTTAAAATGTGACGAATAAATATAAAAGGTGGGTTGAAGGTCGAATAATTCTTTTAAGTGACAAACATAAAGTTTAACCTAATACTGCCGAGATCCAACAGTCTAGTAACATATCACTTAGTTAAATATTCCTAATAGAAATGCTTTACTTGGTTTTTCAGGTATCTAGGGATAATCGATTTTATAGAATGAACCTATTCTTTCGGATTTGTGGTACCTCTATGTGCTTGTTTCTCTACGCTTGAAATGTTTAACTGCATGAAATGTTATTTATAACATAATGCAATAATCAAATATTTACCTGAATGGTTTCACGCCTCATGTTTTTAGTAATTTTTTTCGTTTTAACTCATTTTATCACGGACATGCTACGAGGCATGCTGGAGACCTGGTAAGTGAGCCAAGAAGTACGGTTTGTTCTAGTCATGTGGCAAGGCATTCAGGTACAGTGGTCTAGAATACTCTCCCAGACTCAATTCGAGAAGCAGAAAGTGTACCGCAGTTTAAAAATCGGTTAAAGAAATATCTCCTTGAGGGTAGTTGGTGAGTGGAGGGTTTGGAAGACGAGAGAGGACAAATTAATTTTAGTGAAGGTTTGATTAGAATATGGTAGTAAATGTGTACTGGTTGCGTTTTTCAAGCACGTATGTGCTTTGTTTGTAACCGGTCGTCAAGCCAGAATGATTTTAGTAAAGTTATTGAATCCAATCCTGAAATGTAAGCCATTGCCGAAAAATAAAATAAAGTATCAGTTGAAAGACATATCCTAAAATCATTTTCCTACTTTTCTACAGGCGTAACTTCTACGTGTAGTATCTTTAGCCCTTGACATGCAGTGCTTTTTTTTTAATTCAAGCTCTCTCTGTCTGGATGAATTTTTTTTTTTTGTGTGCAAGCAGCGCAGATTCTCATTGTTATAACTAGAGCCCCGGGCTGGAAACATCCAAAATCCCTCAGATGAGCCAAAATATTTCAATGTCTTCAAAAGATGCAAAAATAAACTGGCTTTTCAGTTAAACTTTAACAAGCCTATTTCTTGTTTACCGTCGTTTGCTGGTCGTTTGTAACACATAATCGAAGTTAGAACACAGTAGTAGCCTATTCTATAGTTTCTGCAAAAGTCTCCGCTGAAACCTCGAAAAATGCCGATAAAATTCTGCAGCCGCCAACCCCCGCCCCCCCCCTCCCCCCTATCTTGAAGGTGTCGGGGCGGCCCTGGGTACATTATTTCATTTACCTCAGTTCCAACTTTTGTGGGAAGCCAAATAGTACACTTTAAATGAAGTCGTGTACGTTTAAGTTATACAATTTGTAACACATGAATGGCTCTTCCCGGTTAGAACGTGCCGTTCCTCCATATCTCTTTGAAGCTTGGAACGAATCTTTTTATGTCATTTTGAGACTTCCTTCTAGTTTTCGAATGGAGACGATCAGTTTAAGTGTCACGTTCTTCTCAAATATTCCAAAACGATTTGTAATGTCGAGTGGCATAATCTCATCCGAGTGAAGAGTTTATTCGTGTTCTGTGCTTGGGAGGCTGTTGCGACGTTATCAGTAGAAACTTCATGAACCTGATTTGAGGAGGAAATTCGTTTCTAAGAACAATGGATTCCCTTTTAGATATTTCGAGGATCTTCAGAAGTGAATCGAATCAGTACGGTTCTTCTACATTTTGAGTCTAATTTGATTGAAGTCACTCGTAGGGAAGGAAAAGGGACATGTTTTGAAGAAGACGTGTTTCTACATGACCGAGAGTGATTTGATTGAAATCGTTCAAGGAAAGGGAGAAGGTCCTGTTTGTAGAAGAGTCGGCTCGGGTAAGGCTACAAAGCCGGCGTCAATACTTCTCCCTATGACTATTTCGAATGATCATTTTTCCGCATCCCATCAGCTAGGAAAAAGTTTCTTTTTAGACCCGATTAGTTCCTTTTCTTTCTTTTGGATCCCAAAACGTAAGTGGAGTGATACCTATGACATAGCAAAAGTTGTGCGCCTGTCCGTCCATCCGCCCGTCTGTCAGCACGATAACTTCTTAAGGAAATTATATATTTTAATTGAACTTGGCGTGAGCGTTCTTTGGGTCAAGAGTAAGGTCAAGTTCGTAGATGGGCTCTGTAGCCCTGCATTTAGGGGGGTGGGTAGGGGTTCAAGTTAAGGGTCAAACGAAATACTTTTAAACAGCTAATGGGATACTCGATTATGGGGTAAGAAGACATGCTGAACGCGATGATGAAAACCATTTTTCGCCGGACAAGTAGTTCGTCCGGAATCCGGCAAAAAACAGAATTTTTGTTACCAGATTTGTTTTCATAAGATAAAGTTTTATTTGAAGTTGATTAGGTGTTCTTTATAGGGAGAAGAAAATATGCTGAATTAGTTTCTGGATTTTCTTTTTTTGCTCGACAAGCAGTTGGCTCGGTATTCGGCCGAAACCGAAAATTTGGCAGAAGTAAAGCAAGAAGTTTCTGTCAGTATAATCAAAACAGATATGGCTTATAGAGGTATATCTGAAACAAGACGCAGTTGTCTGGATCAAATATTAAATATTTGGGATCCCATTGAAACCTTTGGTCTTGTTGTTTTTGATCTTGTGCATTTACTCCCTCAGTGAAATTCTTTCTTTGTAGTGCGCTCTTTTTCGTGTCCGTTGCGTGAATACAGTTGCTTTTTTAGTGACGTGTCTGCAATTAATTTGTATTCGTTTATCAGTTATAAATGTTATAATTTCCATGTATAATTAGACTTTTCGGGTTTAAGACGATTAATTCGAACAATTGAATAACTTTTTTTTTCTTATCATGACAAAAAGAATAATCGTTTTTTGTCGTCGCATTTTTTTTCTTGCAACAATGGGCAGTAAAGAAAGGAATTAAATATAAACAACCACAAAGTTACTGACAGTAAAGAAGGTATCAAATTCATAGACAGCAAAACAATGAACCTTTAACATGCTACGAAAATCTAGTAAAACACTACATGACCTTAACTCTGTCGACAAACCTTCTCATACTAAAGGCCCAACATGTCTAATGCTAAATCTCGATCTGCTAGTTACTACAACCGGCCTACGGATGAGCTGCGAAGTAATTTGGCTTAGTAATTTCCCGAATCCGACCATCGGAGGTCGATGGCGACAAGTGATTAGCAGGCTACATGTCACTTAAGCTGGACGCTGTAAGTGCTATAAAACGTGTATTCTAGACTTCATTTCTTGACGAAATACGTTTTTTGCACTTTTCACTTTGTCCTCTCTTTTCCTGTTTTTCCCATACCACTAACGATAGCCCTTGACAATACGGCGGAATGTGGGGTTTCGTAAACCCACAATTTTCTGTCACTTCTCTCCCTCAGAGACACTCTTGAAATGCCGTCAAACAAAAAAGATAAAAGCTTTTCCTACCGGATTATTTCGAAGACCCTGAACTTTGTGCCGACAAACAAACACTAAACTTTTCTCCTTTGGACTTTATCTTTTTGGCGAATAGGGCGAAATTTCGTTTCATGACCGAACAGCCTAGGGATGAAGACAAACAAATAAAAATTCCGACGTTGGAGAAGCTCGTAGAAACTAAGCCGCAATATGGCCATCTTTCTTATCAGCTTTTCAACTTCAACAGGAGTTCAAACAGCCAAAGGACCCTTGCCAGGAAGTGCCGAAATAAAGTTGATGAAGAATCATAGCTGACGTATATCCGTTGTAAACATTGTTTGAATAAATGGGGTTCCTTCTGCCGAGATTTCTTCAAAAATTTGTCCAGCGTTTCTTTTTGTAAAGTAAGTTTCTGTAAAAAAAATCAACAACAGGAATATTAATATTCGAGGCCTTTGCGGCCCAAGGGGCTGCCCACTCTCCGCCACTTGGTGTACACCATATTGCGCCACCCATTCGCCACTCATCCGCCACCCATCCGCCACTCATCCGGCACTCGCGCCACTCATCCCTCATGCGCGCCACCCACCCGCCTCTTCCTCAAAAAGAGCTATTTTCGGCCACGTGCGCCACCCGGTGTACACCGATTTTGAAAGTGGGCAACCCCTCGTTGCGGCCCAATATCCATCACTCTATAATCCGAATCGTTTACGGACCAATATCTATCACTTTGTCGAACGATAAGCAAAAGTAGTATTTTTGCAACCAGTTCAGAAATAGCGCATTCGCTCGTTGAGAGCCTTAAAGCAACTGATTTGTTTGGGTTTTCCCGCGCGTCAGACTATGATGTTTTAATTCATATTGAGTCGAAATCAAAGCAGTTTCCCTTTAGAAGACTGCGGATAAACCAACATAGCCTCCTCTCCCCACCTATGGTTGGATCCACGAAGTTTGTAGGTAAACTGAATCAGAACTGTTACCTATAGCCTACTTCCAAATTTCTCCACCACGCTCATTCGGAGAATCATTTAGCGAAAACATCTTACCAGCAACTCCAACCCCTTCACATTCTTAACTGGCATACTAACCAAATTTCACCACTTAGTGTCGGAAGTCAATTCCGGAAAAGGTTTGGTCCGCCACTCCCAACTCTGCGTTCAATCAATCATCAATCAATCATCGTTTTTTATTCCTGAATATCTGTTTCACAACATGATGACTGTCAACTTAAACAAAATATAATTAATTTACACAATTCACTTTAAAACTTGTACGACTTCATAAATTTATAACAGAATTAAACAGTATGTCAAACATAAAAATATAAAATGTGTAATACTAGATTAATTGTCAAAATATTAGACGTGTCTTCACTTGGCATAAATGTATGGCACAAATGACTTAATCAATCAATCAATCAATTTATTTAATTCGTGATATTACACATCACATAATAAAATTACACTAACACAGGAAATTTCTTGACTAAATATATACAATTTTTTACAAATATATTCAAAATTTCTTTACTAAATATATACAATTTTTGTCTGACGGAATCTATCAGAAGAGTGACTAGGTGGGTTTGTTAGCGTTAATTTCTTTGCCGTTCTGGTGCGTGCTTGTCCACCATACCCCTGCACTTTTCTGTTGTCAAGCACTTCCTTCCGGATTTCATGACTATTTCATGCCTTTCCCAGCGGTCCTAGTCTGTGAACCAAATTTCCTAGTATAGCTCGACCGGAAGTCGATTCGACCCGAAAAGATCCGACTTGCCACTCCAAGTAGCTTCTTGCCGCTCCTCAAGTCCTGATCGACGAATCGGATTTTCCCATATGGATCCAGAAGTCCATTCCGGAAATGGGCTGACTCTCCCGTCAGACTTGTTTTACGTAAGACCTGTAATCGAGTGCGCATGCCCCTTATGTGGCCCTTTCGTCCAAAACACAGAATATGTGTCTGACGAAATAGAGCGTATACAGAAGAGTCTCAGTTATAGTCTCAAAGTCTCAGTTATAATAGGTCAGTAAGTAACTTCCAGTTCCTATGAATCTCTTCTAACAGAATTATCCCTCCCCTCACTGCATGAACGTCGTAACGTACTAATTCTTAAGCTTGGGTGTAAAATCCTTGCATCTGTCCAACACCGAACTATCCTCACACCTCATGCGCACCAATAAACAATCGTACGCGTTAGCAGCTGAAACTAAAAAGGGCTAAAATCAAAACAAAGAGACACGGTAACACACTTGTGACATTTTTCGTTAACATGTTGAATAAAATGCCAGTGTAACATTAATATTTGTAGTATTTAGTATTTATGTAAAAGAATGAAATTTTTGTAAAGACAATCAAATTAGCTAGCTAGCAACTTTCTGTCTAATAAACCTTACTTACTTACTTACAAACTCCGTCGTGTTCCTAGCCATCCTAGTTTATGAACTAAATTTTCCAATCTAGCTCGTCCGGAAGTCGATTCCCGAAAAGTTATGTTTCACCATTCTAATTTCTTCACGTAACTTAGGTCCTCGCCTACGAATCAGATTTTCCCATCATCTCACCCATCTGGCTCTCCATTCCTACTCTTTCATGCTCATTAAAGGAACAGAAAACTTGACTCAAACTTGACTCGGGGAGCTGCTGACATATCAAGAATGTACCCTGAGTCGATATTGAGAGTAAGAAAAATTCTCGTTACGACCATTGCAGTTTCTGGGCAGTTTCCGAGAATTCGACCTTTGAGTTAGTAGAAAAACCACGCAAAAGGTTTGTGTGCCGGGAGTAGGAATCGAACGCACGACCTCTTGACTACTATCCCGATATTATGGCCGAAACACGGCCAAAGGCGAACTTTTACAGTGCAGAAGTGCATAATTACAGTGCATAAGGGGCAAGGGCCTGCCAGCTAGCTTTCGGAACACTAAGGAGGGGGTTCGAGACAACAAACAAGGAGGGTCCTGTTGACAATAAGCCTGTATCTTTATCTAAGCCCCCTAGGTCGGTTTGATGGCGGAAAGTTGCGTAGTCAAGTTTTCTGTGCCTTTAAACCTTACCTGGGCCTCAGTTACGGCCCTGAGAAACCAATTTCGAAAAGATCTTGCTTAGCACGCCTACTCTTTCATATTCCTAGCCTACCTAGTGCACCAACGAAATTTCACCACTTTGCTCGTCTGGAAGTCAATTTCTCGAAAAGATCTTTCAGGATTCAAGGATACAGGATTGACTATAACTAACCAAACCTTCGCTATTATAAACTAAAAATTAATTAACCAATTTACAAATTTGTCCTCTTTCGTCTTCCAAACTCTCCACTCACCAACTACCATCAAGGAGATGGTTCTTTAAATGATTTTTAAATTGGTGTACACTTTCCGCTTCTCGAATTGAGTTTGGAAAAGTATTCGAGATCACCGTACCTGAATGACTTGCGACATGGCTAGACGAACCGTACTTCTTGGCTCACTTACCAGGTCTCCAGCATGCCTCGTAGCATGTCCGTGATAAAATGAGTTAAAACAAAAAAAATACTAAGCACATCAGGCGCGAAACCTTCAGACTCTGAAACACAAAAATACCAATTTGGAAATCTGTAATTTGATATTTCAGTTCTATAATTTGAGATTCCTCACTCTAGCTACTCCCACTCCTAGCCTAAGAACCAGTTTGCCCCCTCTAGCTCACCCAGAAGTAAATTCCCGAAAACTCTTGACCCGTCGATCCATATCCTAAATACGACAGCCCTAAGAAACCAATTTCCCATCTAGCCCGATAGGAGGTCAGTTCCCGAGTAGATCTGACACGCCACTCCAGCTCCTTCACATTCCTAGTCATCCTAGTTTACGAATCAAATTTCCTTTCCTAGTTTGTCCAGAAGTCTATTCCTCAAAAGATTTGACCCCCCCCCCCCCCCTTCTAAATTTTGCACGTTCCTTCGCCTACGAAGTTTCCCAGCTACCTCACGAGTAAGTCAATTCCTAAAACGACCTGACCCGCCGTTCCAACGTCTTCATGTTAATAAAACCCGACCCCGACAAAATTATTCATGTTTATAAAACTTTAACAGAACCTTAAATGACAGCTTCACTTCATTTCCTTTGACCTCAATTCGGTTTCTTTCTCTGCAAAGTTTATTTTCCTGTCGAGATTTTTGTTTATTACTGCAAACCAAATCTGTTCTTTAACTACTGTCATTATAATTGATATTTTGCGTTGCGTCCACACTTCCATTACATGGTATTTTCGACTCTGTTCTGGATGGCTGCATTTTGGAGAAGGTTCTAAGAAAGTTCTGAACTTTTTACTAGTCTCTCGTAACTTCTCTGACATCTTCGCTGATTCAGCTTCTCATGATTTTCTTATTGGCTAGGGGGAAGGAGTTCAGACTAGTCTGGCGTAAGAGGTTTATACAAACGATCAGGTTCGAGTGCTCACGGTTTGGAATTCCTTCTGCTGATTTTTGGTACCTTCATCAATTTCATACCGAAAAGTTGCGTTTTTGGGATCCCGAAACGTAAGTTGACTTCGTACCTATGACTTCGCAAAAGTTGTCCGTTCGTCCGTCTGTCAGCACGGTAACTCTCGAAGGGAATGAGATATTTTGATGAAACTTGGTTTGAGGATTCTTTGGGTCAAGGGAAAGGTTGAATTCGTAGATGGGTCGGCCCATAGCTGTAGATTTAAAGGAGGGGCTTCAAATTAAGGACGAACAAAATATTTTTTAAAAGCTAATGAGATAAGGGGTAAGAAGACATGCTCAACACGAATATGAAAACCATTATCTCGCTGGACAAATAGAAAGTTTGTTGAAAGTAAAAGTTTTATCTGAAGTTGATTGGATGTCCGATCGAGCGGTAAGGAGACATGCTGAATCTGAATATAAAAATTATTTTCTCACCGGACAGGTATTTCACCCGGAATCGGGCAAAAGACAGAAAATATGTCATAAATGAAAGTTTAATTTGAAGTTGGTTAGAGGTTCGATTTAAGTATAGGGAAACATGCTGAATCCGAATATGGAAATTATTTTCTCGCCGGACAAGTAGATGGCCCGGAATTCGGGCAAAACCGGAAAATTTGTTAAAGAAAAGGTTTTATATGAATTTCGTTAGGTGTTCGATTTACGGTTAAGAAGACATGCAATTATTTTCTACGTGATCACATAGAATAGAATAGAATATAATTTGCCAAAAAAGCCCGAGGGCCATGGCAACAAAAATTCTAAGAAACGCACTCACTTACATAGATAACACGCAGCTCCTATTCTAAAAATCTCCTATAGTTCGCCTCGAATCCGGTTGAAATCGGAAAATTTGTTAAAAGTTTTAGACGTTCGACATAGGGTTAAGAAGATACGCTGAATCCGTTTTTGAACTTCAACTTTCTGCAGGACAAGTAGTTCGCCCGGAATCCGGCTGAAACCGGAATTTGGCAGAAGTAAAGCAAGAACTTTCTTCAAAGTAGACATGACGCAGGCTACAGGGGTAAAGACAGATGCAGAATCAATATTTGAACTTGGTCTTCTCAGATGATTACCATTTGGCTTAACCTGTTTCTAAGTTTTATTAGTAAAGTGCTCAAGGAGTCTGGTGAAGACTGGATCTCTACAAGACCCAGTTATCTTGACCAAATATTAAATTTTTGGGATCTCATCGAAACCTTTGATCTTGCGTCTTATTGATGGAAATGCAGTACATTTGGCTGTCCGAAGGATACATAAGCTGCGTTCTTTGTCACGGGAGTTCTCACCGGTGGTCTCCGGTTTTTCTTACAAGCCGTTTTTGCATCCACTGGTGACTTCTCACCAGTCTTATAACCCGTTTTTGAACTAACCAGTGTCCGGTTTTATCTCACCGGTGCGGACTAACCAGAACCTGCTCGTGAGCCCTGCTGCAGCGAGGAGTTAGCCGGTTTTCATCAACTCACAGGTGAACCAAAAGAACGCGTTTTAAGGGAAGAACCGGACACTGGTGACTAAACACCAGAGACAGCCCGGAGTGCAACGAACGCAGCTATAGTTTGGCTGATAACGGTTTGCTCACGGACCAGTTAATGGTCTAGCATAAATGTTGTGTTCGCCTAGCTCGTTCGTTTTTCCATCTTTTTGCTCACAGTGTATTTTTGAGGCTTTACCGGTGCATAGCCGTTTTGCAAACGTAGGTTTCAGTTGGCACTGCAGCTATGCGGGATTCCCCTTCCGCTAGCCAGTGTTCAAAAAAAAAAAAAAAAAAAAAAAAAAAAAAAAAAAAAAAAAAAAAAAAAAAAAAAAAAAGGCCTATTGTCTGCACCAACGGTAGACAAGAGTGCGGGACATGTTGGAGCGTAGAGAATTTGGACCTGTCGAAGAAATGCCCTTAAAAGTTGGACAAAACGAGGTTCGTACTAGTCGGGATGCGTTGATGGATGCAAGTTTGCGTGGATTAATGTAATTTTCCTCTGGGTGAATGAATGAATAATTTATTTCCATAGAAGGCCATCTGAAACAAAAACTATACTAACACACTATTACATCCTTCTTTTTTTTTTTAACTTTACATAGAGTATATACACAACTTCTCATCACTAGAAATGTCTGTGGTGTTCGAGATTTAACTTAACGGACCCGTTGTGTCTATAATGCCAATTCAGTCTACTTTCATAACTTTTATTCCTAATTACCTTAAATTACCTTAAATCGCACTTCCAGCGAGATAGAGTCTCTCGCTGGTTGGCGGCTTGATTGTCAGATCGTTGTTGTAACATCGGCTCACTGGCACTCCAGTGTAGCCGGCATTGATTGGTTGGTAGATGTTGTTGTCACATCGGCTCACTAGAATCCTAGTGCAGCCGACATTCAGCATTTTGCCAGTCCTCGTCCACGCCTTTTTTGAAGCCATCCAGGGTAGCAGCGGAGACCCGGAGACCCAAACTTGTTATGTTATTATACATTCTAAGCCCGCTAACGATACCTCACTAATTTTCGCACTCGTCACGACTCACTATTTTCCATGCGCATTATGCTTCCGATGAGTGTTCGCGTATCATGCTACTCATGAGTAAAACCGGCAAACGAGTAAAACCGGTAAACTGAATTTTGCTGAGTTTTTGCTAAGGTCAATGGATGTGCGAAAAGGCTTAAAACAGCCAAAGCGGTGGATAATTTGTTAAAGCGGATCCTAGTTTTACAGTAGGCATATTCAGTTTTGTATATTAGAATATTAACAGTAAATTATGCGAGGTGTGCTTCATGGGATTTCTCAAGATTTCTTAAATGCCTAAAGTCTTCAGTCCCCTTAATGTTAATAATCCATATCTCATCCACCCCCCTACCCCGAAAGTCTCCTTCCTTAGTCCCTGTAACTCTCTGTATTAACTCATTCATTTATCCACACATAAGGCGTGTTCTCGCCGCGTTCCCCGAGGACTCCTCGGGGAATCGAAGGGAACACAGAGAACAGAGGGAGTCACTCCACGCGGACTCCGCGTACAGAAACAGCGAGAACATGGGGAATGCTTCCAAAATGGATTTTGTTAAAAAAAAAACAAGATACAGTTGACGAAATTAGTCCGGATCTACTTTATTTTTAGTTTTGTGATTCTGATTCTTTTTAATTAATTTTACATTGCACCAACACGAGCAAAAATTGATTCCCCTCCGAATCTGAAAGGAAGTCCTTTTTTATGATGGTGATGATAATTGGAGCATTCCCTGTCCATGGGTGAGTCCCCGGGACAAACAATAACGCGGTAGGGCAGACGAAAGGACCGACATTTCCTGTTTTTTCACCGTAGACTTTCGTCTTGCACTGAACGTTAAACTATCAATCCAACTCTACCCTGCTTAACTCTGCCTTAAATTAAATCTCTCCTCCTACCCCATAGCCACAAATCTCTTTTGCCCTAGCGTTTGTCTTCGCTTTTGTCCTTCAGGGGTTACTGACGTGCAAATTCAGAGACTTGTAGGCCAACACTTGTCTTGAAGTGTCGGTTTCACTACACTAGATATTCCCAACTCCCACTAAAAATATTCCACAGAAATATATTTTATTTCGTCTCTATTTTCCCAATGTACCTAAGACGTGGGTTAGTGTAGTGTTAGAAATTTAGCTATGAAATTTATTCAGTGTTAAGTTTATATTTATTACTTATTGTACTCGAGTTTTATATGACTTTTGCGATAAACTGTAGCCTACACCTATTTTTTTCTCTAAAACTTTTTTGGGATCCCAAAACGCAAGTGGAGGGATACCTATGACGAAATATAGCTATAATAAAGTTCAGCTGACGTATCCATTTTGCACTATCGAATTTGATACCTATGACTTCGTAACAGTTGTCTGTCTGTCCGTCTGTCGGTTTAGATAATTTGTTGAAACTTTATGTGAGGATCCATGTAGTGGAAGTACAGTCCAAGTTCGTAGATGGACCCTGTAGCCAATGTTTAGGGGCGGATGGAGGGTTTTTTAAAATAAGGGATAAGAAAATATTTTTTTCAAGCTGATGCGAGAATGGAATCGGCCAAAACGATTTTTTTGTTCGATTTTGGGATAAGAAGATATGCCGAATCCGTAGAAGTAAAAGTTTCATTTGAAGTTGATTAAGTGTTTGATTTAGGGGTAAGAAGACATGGTGAACACGATGGTGAAAACCATTTTCTAGCCGGACAACTAGTTCGCCTGGAATCCGGCCGAAACCGGAAAATTTGCCATAAGTAAAAGCTTTATTAGAAGTTGATTAGAGGTAAGGTTGGTAAGGAGATATGCTCAATCCCTATATGAAATTTTTTTATCGCCATACAAATAGTTCACCCAGATTCCGGCCCAAACAGTAAAATTTGTTAAAACCAGCAGTTTTATCTTAAGTTGCTTAGAGTTCGGATGCAGCCTGTAGGCGTAAGGAGAAATGCTGAATTTTTTGTTTTTTTGCCGGACTAGTAGCGTCACCGGAATCCGGCCTAAACCGGAAATTCGTTAGAAGTGCAGAATGTTTTGATCAGTTTCGTCAAATTAGATATGACGTGTATGGATAAACACGCTATGTCAATATTTGAATCGGATGATCAGCCATTGGCCTTAATCTCTTTCGAAATTTCAATTGTCAAAGTTTTAAGGAGTCTGGTTAAGACCGCACTTCTACAATACCTAATTGTCTGGATCAGATATTAAATTTTTGGGATCCGATCGAAACTTTTGGTCTTGTTGGTAGCCAGGAGGAACCAGTAATTGGCTGCGTCCGGCTAGGTTTTTAGAATACATGATTGGTGTCACAGGCTTATGGCATTTTATTGAATTTCATCTTGGCCTACTTGCCTTGTAAAATAGGTTTGGTTCGTGGTATGGGGGTTTCATACTCTCTGTAGCGACTGATCAACTATGTTGGACATTAAATATTCTTTGAGCCCAAGCTGACTTTGAAACATTTATTCAAACAATGTTTACAACGGATACGTCAGCTATGATTTTTCATCAGCGATATTTCGGCCCTTCTTGGCAAGGGTCCTCGTCAGGCTGTCAATCTTCTTGTTCAACTTCGTTTACAGGTTTGTTTCCTTCCCCGAAGTTGAATAAGAAGATTGACAGCCTGACGAGGACCCTTGCCAAGAAGGGCCGAAATATCGCTGATGAAAAATCATAGCTGACGTATCCGTTGTAAACATTGTTTGAATAAATGTTGGACATTCCCCAGCTACTCAAGTAGGCATCTATAAGTAAGTAAGTAAGTAAGTAATTTATTTATAACCCGCCGTTTTCAGAAAGCGGAGTAAATGAAGAAAGTAAATAAAACACATAAACATACACAAAAGGACACTTAATTTCGATCGTCGGCCAGGAAGCAGTGTAGAAGGTCGTGCGCTGGTTGGGTTCTGTTGTCAATGATTTTTTATAGCGACGAAGAAACATCCAAAAGGGTAACACTTGCTTCTTGAATTTTGAACTTCTCCGTCAAAGTATGGTTATGGCATAATTTCGACAAGTGGAGCAGGTGCTTTGCATAGTTAAAATAATATGATCCCATCTCTATGGACCTATGCTCTTTTCCCCAAACGAGGAATCTCTTAGGATGGTGTGAAGGTTTGATGCATGGTTTTGTAACGATAGTCCTTTCTGCAGCTTTTGGTGATGACATGGCACAGAGGTGAATATTTTAGCAGATAAGATTTGCTCGGCTCGTTGGAGGAAAGTTTACTGCATATGAAATGGTGGATCAGAGCCGGCTGAATGTTTGAACGTCTGGATGTCGTCCCTACAGCAGGGGGAAATGGGAGGCTGCCTTGGGCTGATAAAGGGGATCTAAGACTAAGACTAGAAAACCAGGGATTCTTAAAGTTTAACTTAAAAGGCAGCTTATTTTTACATCTGATATTTGAATAAACTGAATTATTTGGACTCAAATAAGGGATTTTGTATTTTTTCACCCGTGGATCTGGTAATAACGTTCAGAATGTGCGCTTCTTGCACGACAAACCAAAATTCATACAGACGCGGAGAATTTGAATTTCAACAAAAGCCTGCATTTCCATGTGTTACGTATGTTAAGCTCGGAAAATCGGAGAAAGTACTCCTCTGAAGGCAGTAGTAAACTCATGATAAGATATCTTTTTGTTATATGAGTTATTTTTGACAATGCTCTACTTTTCTAATTGCTGAATATTTCAAGCGTAAGGGACAAGCACATAGAGGTACCACAAATCCGAAAGAATGAGTTCAGCCGACGAAATCGATTATCGGTGGATAGCGGACATACGAAGTAACGCATTTTTATAGGATTTTCAGGCCTTTTCAGGCTTATTCTGCCTTTTATAATATACCTAGCTCCCTTATGGAGTTATAAGCTTCTAAAATCCCCACCTTTCTCCATTGTTTCGTTTTGTCCCTATGAAGTTTTAGCACTTTCTCGGCCGTGCCGAGTTTTGCCGGTTACGCGACGCAGAGTTTGCCAGAATCTTGAACGACCGCTGGCCACTCTTTCACACACAAGGATTTGGAAATCTTCTGTTTTTGACATCTTTCATTTGCTTAGTTTTCCTACTTTTAACCACGGCGCGTTGACTTTTTAAACGTTTTGCGCCCAGCCGCGTCGGAGAGCAGGAAGGCTGGATAGAATCGACAAGCGGTAACAAGAAAATCGCTAAATTCAGATGGAAAGTAATTGTATTTTCAAGAAAGTTCTTCTGATCCGTTTCGTAGTGAAAAGATCTTTTCAAGTAAGAGTTGTGCTATGAGTAAAAAAGTGAAGCAGTGTCGCTTTGCAATATCAATATCACCCATATTTAAAACGCTTGCTTGAAGCAAAGCTCGCCACGACGTGGAGTGCTCTGGTGGTGCGATTCAAAAGTGCGTGAACTGGCGCAATCAAAATCTTCCATCAGTTGAAAAAACAAAGCATGGCGTCAAGCTAAAAGCTTAAAGGACACCTGAATAAAGTGTACCAAGTATCATCCCTATCTGTATGACTTCCGTTAACATTGCCTGCAGAAAACCCAATCCAAATACGAAATAGTGTTTCCAAGCTATGGTTTTGCTACATTTTGCATCTGTCCTTATTTCAGTACCGAACAGTTTTAGAAATGAACAAATGTGTTCAATCAACCCTTCTTCTGAAATATTTTTTAACCAGTTAAGCCCAAACGTATATCTAGAAGAAATTACAGTGCGATCCGGCCAGCGCTGTACAAGATTTGAATGAATTGCGCTTTTTGTCTTGGAGTCTGCATGTGCAAACCTCCAGAAACGAACATCCCGATTTTGAAAACGTCACGCTCAGGAGAAGAATGCTCTGCGTGGCCATGTCTGTAAATGCATTCTCTATGGTGTGTTCAAGTATGGTTATATAGTAAATAATATTTTTGTTGTTATTTTTAACAAAAAGAAAAAACAACTTTTTCTTGTTTATGGCTAAATTAATGTTAATGGCTATAAGCTCGAATAAAGTGTAGCTGGCTTATCCGTTTCGCACCGTCAAATAGGATTTGCACTCAGCTTGGGCCGAAGGAACATCTACCAGGTTCGTAAATTTCCATTTCAGAATTGATAATAAATGGTTAATAATAATTAAAATAATAAATAATTAGTTGTTTTTGAACAAAAAGTAACTAGAGCTAGAAGCTCATATGGCACTTGCAGGGCTGGATCAGAGAATGAAAGTAGACATTTACCAATACGTGGGTTTCTTGTGATTATTTATAAGCAAAATCCGTGAGATAAAAATGATCTTGGGACCTGAGTCAAATCAGGAGAATGTAGGCCTACCGTCTGGTAAACAGTATTTTATTTTTGCAATTTGCTGTGACGTTGCGTACTTTAAAGGCGCTAGAAATTCATCTGTAATCAAACCCTTATAAGCAAAAACGATAATAGGCCCATCAAGATCACGAAAATGTATATTGGCTTAAAATTATTGTCTGTACTTTAAGGAATTTACTTGTCAGCTAAACCCTTAAGGTAAAAATGACCATGGGCCCTTGGAGATCATGAATATACACCGTTTGGTAAAAAGTATTTTTGTACTTTTCGGTTAAGATGCACATTTTATAGGTGCATTGAATTTTTTTTCTTAGCAATCATTGGGATCATGGGAATTTTTATTAGCTTAAAATTATTTTTTGTACTTTGCCGTTGAGTTACTTTAAGGGAAGGTCGGATACGGAAATTGACAACTTCCAAACCAATCTTGTCAAGTCTATAATGCTAAGGCCAAGTTTCATCGTCGTAGCACATTCGAAAGTATCTTAACTCGCGATCTGCGAAATCCCCCCCCCCCCCACTCCCTGTCAGTGCCCGAATCCGATCCGGTTCTGTTACTGATGTATCTAGGGCTTCTTTTTCTTCCCGTCAAGTTTCATCCCGATCGCTCCGCCTAAGCGTGTCACACGATTTCCGGTTCAGCCCCCCTCCCACCCCCCACATTAATCGGATTCGGTGTGGACTCGAAATGGGGCATTTAAGACACGATATCTTTCCGGATATTAAGTTTCATTTGGATGCCATTAGCCGTCCTAAAGTTATGTATATATCAAGATTCAGGATCCCGTCCCCCCACTCCCCCCGCGATGGTCGGATCGAGGAAGTGGCTTTTTCTAAGCCAATCTAGTCAAACTGAAAGTACCTTAACTTGGGATCACCGGAATTCCGGATCCCCCAACTCCCCCCACAGGTCCCGAATCCGGTCCGATTCTATCACTGATTTATCCAAGGGCCGTGCTTGTTGTGCTTGTTGTATCGCTCCGCTCTAAACGTGTAACATGATTCCCGGTTCCCTCATCGCCCCCCCCCCCACATTCATCGGATCCAGTCCGGTCTTGAATTGGGACATCTGAGACGTGTGGTCTTTCTAAATATCAAGTTTCATTATGATCCTATCACCCGTTCGGAAGTTATACGTACCTCAAGATTCCGGATTCCCCCTCCCTCCACTACCCCCACGATGTTCGATTGGGAAATTGAATGTTTGCAAGTTAATCTGGTCGAATCCCTGAATTGCCTGCCAAGTTTCATTGTCCTTGCCCACCTGGACGTAATTTAACTCCGGACCACCGGAACTCCGGAACCCTCTCCAACTCCCCCACAGTGCACGAATCCGGTCCAGTTCTGTCAAAGATATACCTAGAGTTCGTGCTTGTTCTTCCCACCAAGTTTCATCCCGGTCGCTCCAATTTAAGCGTGAAACAAGATTTCCGGTTCCCCCCTCCGACTCCCGCCACATTCATCGGATTCGATCCGGACTGGAAAATAGTCATCTGAGACATGACATCTTTCTAGATATCAAGTGCCATAAAAAACAACTTGTCTTGTTTATTATTACCAGGTACATCAGTTGTTATTCAATTAAGTTATTTCGGGGTTTTACTATCATTTGTTACTGCACCAGTCGGATACGTCAGCTCTGTTTTATTCTTGCGATATTTCGGCCTTACCGTCTCCCCTTACCCCTTTATCCTTATCCTTTAGAACCCTTCTCCAAGAAGCAAATATCGCTACAATAAAGCAAAGCAGACATATCTGTTTAGTGCCGTCAACTGTGATTCACGTCCATCTTGGCCCAAAGAATGTTATACAAGAAAGTTTTGTCTACCAAACTTGTTGAAGGTTCTGACGCTTGGATTCCATCGGGACTTCACTGTTTAAAGCGGGCCACAAAAAATGATATTTCTACCACATACACGGTGCTAACCATCCCTATTATCACTATGAATGTTTAAAACCACTAAAAACACCGTAAAACAATGAGCAAATTAAAAATATCCCACCAAATTTCCTAGGTGTGAAATAACTCTGTCTGGACTAGATCTCAGCCGATTATCCCGGACAGCTGTTATGGCACTTAGGGGGCCAAGGGTCAAAATAATAATTTCCATCTAATGTTTTAACTGTTTATTACAAATACAAATAAATTAAAAAACCAAGACCAGTGTGGTACCTCTGAAGACATACAACAATTATCAATTATGTCTTTTCATTCTTTGCTAATCAATCCTGGAAAATCTCGTCATCTAGAAAAGAAGACTTTCGGAGTGTTTTTTTTCTCGAGCCGAAACAGCAACCCGGCAATCGCGTTCAATTCCAAATAAACCTGTGGCATGCGATTTCAAAGAAAAGGTAAACAGAATGTTTGGATTAGGACTTTAAGGCTGGTGGGCGATTGGGTCGTTGCGACAAAGTCGGTCTCTCATGTTTGCGAATAATATTGGCTGGTATCAGGATTTTAAGAATTAAAACGTACAGTTAAGTTCTTACAGTTACGCTAAGGCCTTTTTCCGCGACACATTTGTGGGCCACACACTTCTGGGCGTTTGTCGCGGAAACACGATTGTGGGCCATACATTCGATCCACTAGTTGAAACTCGCGGAAACGCCGTTTTGTCTATTTTTTTGCGGCAATTTGAAATATCTGAATAAATAGAACTCCAGGCTTATTTCCTTACCTTTCTCTACAAAAAGCATCCTCAGCTATAAGTCTATATGCTTGAAAAAATAGTTAACCTTATTGTTTAGACACTCTTTTGCTGCTTAATATGAATTTCCCACCAGAATCGAGCCACAAAATCGACTATCACAGGGTGGGGAATGTGGTCCACCAGTCTCATTCGCGGAACACACCAGTCTCACTGTTTTGAACCATCAGTCTCAGAAAAATGGCGCCGGGAACCACCAGTCTCGGAAACGAGACCAACAGTCTCAAATTCAGACCAACAGTCTCATGTAATTTCCAATTTATTTAAAGAAAAAAAGTGTTTTCTTTGTTTTTCTCTGTCAGTCCCTTGAATTACGCGCTTGTGTCAGCACTACAGGTAGAGTGAAGCTTGGGCTTTCAATACATGTATTCATCTCTGCTATTGGCTTGGTACTTCTCAGTGAGTAGGGCTCTGAAAAAGCAAACAAATTTATTTTTTTTGTTTTCTGTGTTGTTTAATAGACTTCTGCTACTCTGCCAACTACAACAGGTAAAGTGAAGCCTGGGCTTTCCAACGATATATGATTCACTGTTACTGGATTACCAAGTGTCACATTGGGTGGCTCTGAAAAAACTGTTTTGGTAAACAAATGTAATTTCTAGGCTGTCTATGAGATTTTTTATGGCACTTGAGCTTACTCAAGTGCCATATAGCGATTGTTATTTCTGTCCGTCAGTCGGTCTGTCGGTCTGTCGGTCCCGGTTTTGCTAGTTCGGGCACTTCCAGATAAGCTAGGACGATGAAACTTGGCAAGCATATCAGGAACTGGACCAGATTAAATTAGAAATTGTCGCTTCCTCGATCCGACCATCTGGAGGGGAGTGGAGGGAGGGGGAATCCGGAAAAAATAGGAAAAATGAGATATTTTTAGCTTACGAACGGGTGATCGGATCTTAATGAAACTTAATACATGGAAGGACTTTGTGTCTCAGACCCTCCATTTTAAATCCAGACCGGATCCGGTGACACTGGGGGGAGTTAGAGGGGGAAACCGGAAATCTTGGAAAACACTTAGAGTGGAGGGATCCGAATGAAACTTGGTGGAAAGTACAAGCAAAAGTCCTAGATACGTGACTGATATAACCGGAACGGATCCGCTCACTTTGGGGGAGTTGGGGGGGGGGGGGAGAAGTCCGAATTTGTAGTGATCCCGCGAGTTCCGTGCTTCCTGATGTGCTGGGACGATGGAAATTGACAGGCATGTCTGGGACCCGACCAGCTTAAATAGGAAATCATCAATTCCCCGATTCGACCATCTGGGGGGGGGGGGGAGTGGAGGGAGGGTGAAGCCAAAATTTGAGGTATTTTTAGCTTGCGAACGGGTGATCGGATCTTGATGAAAATTGATATTTAGGATGACCTCGTGTCTCAGACACCTCACTTTAAATCCGGGCCGGATCCGATGACACTGGGGGGAGTTGGAGGAGGGAACCGGAAATTTTGAGAAACGCTTAAAGTGGAGGGATCGGGATGAAACTTGGTGGGAAAAACAAGCACAGGTCCTAGAAACGTCATTGACATAACCGGACCGGATCAGGGCACTGTGGGGGAGTTGGGGTGGGGAACCGGAAATTTTGAGAAACGCTTAAAGTGGAGGGATCGGGATGAAACTTGGTGGGAAAAACAAGCACAGGTCCTAGACACGTCATTGACATAACCGGACCGGATCAGGGCACTGTGGGGGAGTTGGGATGGGGTCCGGATTTCTAGCGATCCCGCGAGTTCGGCATACTTCCTGGTGTCCTAGGGCGATGAAACTTGGCAGGTATATCAAGGATCCGAACAGATTGACTTGAGAACAGCCGTTTCCCCGACCCGACCATCGTGGGGGGAGTGGGTGGATGGGGAGTCCGGAATCTAGTGGCGTGCATAACTTTTGAACGGGTGATCGGATCTTGATGAAAATTGATATTTAGGATGACCTTGTGTCTCAGACACCTCACTTTATATCCGGGCCGGATCCGATGACACTGGGGGGAGTTGGAGGAGGTAACCGGAAATTTTGAGAAACGCTTAAAGTGGAGGGATCGGGATGAAACTTGGTGGGAAAAACAAGCACAGGTCCTAGACACGTCATTGACATAACCGGACCGGATCCGATGACACTGGGAGGAGTTGGAGGAGGGAACCGGAAATTTTGAGAAACGCTTAAAGTGGAGGGATCGGGATGAAACTTGGTGGGAAAAACAAGCACAGGTCCTCGACACGTCATTGACATAACCGGACCGGATCAGGGCACTGTGGGGGAGTTGGGGTGGGGGTCCGGATTTCTAGCGATCCCGCGAGTTCGGCATACTTCCTGATGTCCTAGGGCGATGAAACTTGGCAGGTATGTCAGGGATCCGAACAGATTGACTTGAGAACAGCCGTTTCCCCGACCCGACCATCGTGGGGGGAGTGGGTGGATGGGGAGTCCGGAATCTAGTGGCGTGCATAACTTTTGAACGGGTGATCGGATCTTGATGAAAATTGATATTTAGGATGACCTTGTGTCTCAGACACCTCACTTTATATCCGGGCCGGATCCGATGACACTGGGGGGAGTTGGAGGAGGTAACCGGAAATTTTGAGAAACGCTTAAAGTGGAGGGATCGGGATGAAACTTGGTGGGAAAAACAAGCACAGGTCCTAGACACGTCATTGACATAACCGGACCGGATCCGATGACACTGGGAGGAGTTGGAGGAGGGAACCGGAAATTTTGAGAAACGCTTAAAGTGGAGGGATCGGGATGAAACTTGGTGGGAAAAACAAGCACAGGTCCTCGACACGTCATTGACATAACCGGACCGGATCAGGGCACTGTGGGGGAGTTGGGGTGGGGGTCCGGATTTCTAGCGATCCCGCGAGTTCGGCATACTTCCTGATGTCCTAGGGCGATGAAACTTGGCAGGTATGTCAGGGATCCGAACAGATTGACTTGAGAACAGCCGTTTCCCCGACCCGACCATCGTGGGGGGAGTGGGGGGAGTGGGGGGATGGGGAGTCCGGAATCTAGTGGCGTGCATAACTTTTGAACGGGTGATCGGATTTGAATGAAACTTGTCTGGTGAGCTATCGCCTCGGACGTTCAGTGTCACTTCCGAGTCGGGTCCGATACCTGTGGGGATGGGGGGGGGGGGGTGGAAAACTCAAGAAACTCTAAAAGTAGAGGGATTGGGACGAAACTTAATGGATGGAACAAGCATTAGGCCTAGATGAAATTGACGGAGCCAGATGGTTTCGGGGCTCTGTGGGGGGAGTTGGAGGGGGTTTCATGGAATTCCGGTAGTCGTGAGTTAGAATAGTTCCAGATGTAAAACGACAACGAAACTTTGCAGGCATATTAGCGACCCGAATTATCTTGACTTAAAAACCTGACACAACGTACCCCCGGAAACTTCCATTCCTAGATCCGAGCATTTTTGGGGGAGCAAGAGAAGAGAAATATGGACTTCTATAAATTGCAAACTAGTGGTCTGATTCGAGTGAAACTTCATGGGTGATACGAATCGATGGCCTCGACATGTAAAACATGTGTTCGAACCATATGCGACCACGATTAGGGGAATTGGGGGTGGGGGGGGGGGACTTTTGACATGCACAAAAACCAAACGGATGGACCGAATGAGATGCAGTTCGACAGTGCCGAGTTTATGCGGCCTAGATTTGTTATTTGGCGTCTGGGCCGGATTCGGCCAAGGTAGGGGGGGGGGGGGGGTACTGGAAACTTGCAGATAGGCTATGCTCCAATTTCAGTCAAACTTGATGAGGGAATTAAGAGATTGGGCCCGAACCGGCTCCGACAACGTTGGTGGGAAGGGGGGGGGGGGGGTACCGGAACTTTCCAAAAATGCTCAGATTCGAGTGAAACTTGGTAGATGTATAAACGAAGATGCTTTAGGTGGTCGATTTTTTTTTTTTTTCCGAACCAGATTCGGCCACGGTAGGTGGAAATAGAGTGAGTACCGGAAATCGTGTAGCACGTCTAGGGATCAAACAAATGGATTTATTGGGATGAATGTTTGAACAGTCATGTGCATTTGCAATCGAGACGATGCCGGAACTGCTCAGAAATGAGTGAAACTAAATATCCTATTTCTATTTCCGAACGGCCTTTTTGGATGGCGGGTGTATTTTGTGACGGTTTCATCTACTTTCTTGTACAGCCTACTCGTACAAGTGCCATATGAGCTCGTAGCTCTTGTTGGAATTTTCTAACTTTGCGACCAGTTTTGGTAGATAGACATCCATGTATCTCTGATACTGGCTTAGTCAGTTTGTTGCTGGGTTCCTATGGTAAACTCATTAGCTGTTTTTTTTTAACTGCCCTGCTTGATACTGTTGAATGTTTTGTCGCCTCACTGTTCAGTTCACCTGACTGACTGGTCCGGTATTAGTTTGTTCCATTCTTTTTCCATGCATTTTCCATGCTTAAAATACTATTCTGAGGCTGTCTCTACACAACTACAGTAAGCGGTCAAGTAACACTCAATGGAATCTATTATCCCTCACTAGAGCTGCATTTTATTCGCATTTCTAGTTGACTTAAGTTATTATTTTGCCGTTTTATTTGCTATTCTCAGTTGACTGATAGCGTTCAATTTATCCAATCTATTGAGATTGTCCACTAAAAGTTCACTTTGGACGACCGACAACAAATGGTCGTTCGTTCTATGGATAACCGGTTAACCAACAGTAAGCTGTCAAGTATCGCTCAATGGAACATTTTATCGCTCACCAGATCTGCGTTTGATTTGCATTTCCAGTTGACTGAAATAACCTTTTTGCTGTTTTATTTGCTATTCTCAGTTAGCATTCAGTTTATCCAGTCGACTGAAAGTTGACTTTTGAGGATCGAGATAAAATGGTAATTCATTCCATGGTTAACCGTTTAACCTACAGTAAGCAGTTAAGTATCGCTCAATGGAACCTATTATCACTCACCAGAGCTGCATTCTATTCGCATTTCCAGCTAACTTAAATCATCATTTTACTGTTTTATTTGCTGTTCTCAGTTGATTCATATTGTTCGATTTAGCTCTTGGCTTATCCAATCTATTGAGACTGTTGACTGAAAGTTGACTTTTGACAAACGAGAAGAAATGGTTATTTGTTCCATGGTTAACCGGTTAATCTACAGTAAGCTGTCAAGTAAACTCAATGGAACCTATTATCGCTCACCAGAGCTGCGTTCGATTCGCCTTTCCAGTTGACTTAAATCATCATTTTTCCGTTTTATTTGCTATTCTCAGTTGACCGAAAGCGACTGATTTATCCAGTCGACATAAATTGTCGCTTAAAAGCTGACTTTTGACAACCAAGAACGAATGGTCATTCATTCCATGGTTAACCGGTTAAGCTACAGTAAGCGGTCAAGAGTAACGCTCAATGGAACTTGTTATCGCTCACCAGAGATGGGTCCGATTTGCATTTCCAGTTGACTTAAATCATCTTTTTGCTGTTTTATTTGCTATTCTCAGTTGACTGACAGCGTTCGATTTATCCAGTCAACTGAAATTGTCGATTAAAAGTTGACTTTTGACAACCGAGAACAAATGGTCATTTGTTCCATGGTTAACCGGTGAAGCTACAGTAAGCGGTCAAGTAATGCTCAATGGAACTTATTATCGCTCACCAGAGCTGGGTTCGATTTGCATTTCCAGTTGAATTAAATCATCTTTTTGCTGTTTTATTTGCTATTATCAGTTGACTGATAGCATTCAACTTTTCCAGTTGACTGAGATTGTCGACTAAAAGTTGACTTTTGACAACTGAGAACAAATGGTCATTCATTCCATGGTTAACCGAGAATATAAGCGTATGTTGAGAAAAAGATGCCGGAATCCAACCAACCGGTCACCTTTTACTGGTCATTTCAAATTGCGGCCATGAGGCCGACATTTTTTCATGTTCTAACAAATCTGGTGCTACAGAGTACGCTACCTATCCAATGATGGTAAAAAAAATAAAAAAATAAGCTTATTCTTAATGTTTTACACTGGCTATGGAAGTCCTAGCTAAAAGTGTTCAAGTTAACCTACATGAACTAACGCACCCACTCTGGTAATTTTTGTTTTGTTGGTTTTGGTGATTCTTTTTTCACATACCATACGTTCTTTACTAGTCCTCCATGAATATTCCTCTAACTCTTTTTTTAATTGTTGGAGTACTATCTCCTCTGCAGATGTTGCTCTTGTTGTAGGAACATACTATTGTTTGTTACAGACATACTATTGTTTGTATGTTCAAGTACTATAGATTGGTTCACGTAAGTGGTCTCTTCATGAGACCCTCAAATTGAAGCTGCCTACGTACAGCATCATCAAGGGGACAAGCAAAGGGTAATTTTAGTAATTGTCTAAATGTTATAGAACATGATTAGGTCGCTTTGTCATATTGTTTTAGGTGATGTTCCCTTACCTTCTTGAGTTTCCACACCCTTGCCAAGAGCTAAATCGAACAATATGAATCAACTGAGAACAGCAAATAACAGAGTAAAATGATGATTTAAGTTAGCTAGAAATGCGAATAGAATGCAGCTCTGGTGAGTGATAATAGGTTCCATTGAGCGATACTTGACTGCTTACTGTAGGTTAACCGGTTAACCATGGAATGAATTACCATTTTATCTCGATCGTCAAAAGTCAACTTTTTGGTGATTCTTTTTTCACATACCATATGTTTTACTTGTCCTCCATGAATATTCCTCTCACTCTTTTTCTAATTGTTGAAGTACTATCTCCTCTACAGATGCTGCTCTTGTTATAGGAACATTCTATTGTATGTTACAAACATACTATTGTTTGTAGGTTGAAGTACTATAAATTGGCCCACATAAGAGGTCTCTTCATGAGACCCTCAATTGAAGCTGCTACGTACAGCATCATCAAGGAGACAAGCAAAGGGTAATTTTAGTAATTGTCTAAATGTTATAGAACGTGATTAGGTCGCTTTGTCATATTGTTTTAGTGATGTTCCCTTACCTTCTTGAGTTTCCACACCCTTGCCAAGAGCTAAATCGAACAATATGAATCAACTGAGAACAGCAAATAACAGAGTAAAATGATGATTTAAGTTAGCTAGAAATGCGAATAGAATGCAGCTCTGGTGAGTGATAATAGGTTCCATTGAGCGATACTTGACTGCTTACTGTAGGTTAACCGGTTAACCATGGAATGAATTACCATTTTATCTCGATCGGCAAAAGTCAACTTTTTGTCGACAACCTGAGTCTACTGGATAAATTGAATGCTAACTGTGAATAGCAAATAAAACCGCAAAAAGATTATTTCAGTCAACTGAAAATGCAAATCAAACGCAGCTCTGGTGAGCGATAAAATGTTCCACTGTTGGTTAACTGGTGATCCATGGAACGAATGACCATTTGTTGTCGGTCGTCCAAAGTCAACTTTTAGTGGACAATCTCAATAGATTGGATAAATTGAACGCTATCAGTCAACTAAGAATAGCAAATAATACGGCAAAATTAATAACTTAAGTCAACTGGAAATGTGAATCAAACGCAGCTCTGGTGAGCGATAATAGGTTCCATTGAGTGTTACTTGACCGCTTACTGTAGTTGTGTAGAGACAGCCCCAAAATAGTATTTTAAGGATGGAACGAACTAGTACCGGACCAGGCAGTCAGGTGAACTGAATAGTGAGACAACAAAAGATTCAACAGGGTCTAGCAGGTCAGTTAAAAAAACACAGCTAATGAGTTTATCAAAGGACACCATGAGCAAGAAACTGACTAAGCCAATATCAGAGATACAAATATCTGTGGAAAGTCCATGCTTAAATCTACCAAAACTGGTTGTAAAGTTAGAAAATCCCAAGAAAGAGAATCTGAGTCGACTGGATAAATTGAATGCTAACTGAGAATAGCAAATAAAACAGCAAAAAGATTATTTCAGTCAACTGGAAATGCAAATCAAACACAGTTCTGGTGAGCGATAAAATGTTCCGTTGAGCGATACTTGACCACTTACTGTTGGTTAACCGGTTATCCATGGAACGAATGACCATTTGTTGTCGGTCGTCCAAAGTCAACTTTTAGTGGACAATGTCAGTCGACTGGATAAATAGAACCTATAAGTCAACTGAGAATAGGAAATAAAACTGCAAAATGACGATTTAAGTTAACTGGAAATGCAAATCAAATGCAGCTCTAGTGAGCGATAAAATGTTTCATTGAGCAATACTTGACCGCTTACAGTTGGTTAACCGGTGATCCATGGAACGAATGACCATTTGTTGTCGGTCGTTCCAAAGTCAACTTTTAGTGGACAATCTCAATAGATTTGGATAAGTTGAACGCTATCAGTCAACTGAGAATAGCAAATAAAACGGCAAATTAATAACTTAAGTCAACTGGAAATGTGAATCAAACGCAGCTCTGGTGAGCAATAATAGATTCCCATTGAGTGTTACTTGACCGCTTACTGTAGTTGTGTAGAGACAGCCCCAAAATAGTATTTTAAGCATGGAACGAACTAGTACCGGACCAGGCAGTCAGGTGAACTGAATAGTGAGATAACAAAAGATTCAACAGGGTCTAGCAGGTCAGTTAAAAATACACAGCTAATGAGTTTATCAAAGGACACCATGAGCAAGAAACTGACTAAGCCAATATCAGAGATACACATATCTGTGGAAAGTCCATGCTTAAATCTACCAAAACTGGTTGTAAAGTTAGAAAATCCCAAGAAAGAGAATCTGAGTCGACTGGATAAATTGAATGCTAACCGAGAATAGCAAATAAAACAGCAAAAAGATTATTTCAGTCAACTGGAAATGCAAATCAAACACAGCTCTGGTGAGCGATAAAATGTTCCATTGAGCGATACTTGACCACTTACTGTTGGTTAACCGGTTATCCATGGAATGAATGACCATTTGTTGTCTGTTGTCCAAAGTCAACTTTTAGTGGACAATGTCAGTCGACTGGATAAATAGAACCTATCAGTCAACTGAGAATAGGAAATAAAACTGCAAAATGACGATTTAAGTTAACTGGAAATGCAAATCAAATGCAGCTCTAGTGAGCGATAAAATGCTCCATTGAGCAATACTTGACCGCTTACAGTTGGTTAACCGGTGGTCCATGGAATGAATGACCATTTGTTGTCGGTCGTCAAAAGTCAACTTTTAGTGGACAATCTCAATAGATTGGATAAATTGAACGCTATCAGTCAACTGAGAATAGCAAATAAAATGGCAAATTAATAACTTAAGTCAACTGGAAATGTGAATCAAACGCAATAATAGGTTCCCATTGACTGTTACTTGACCGCTTACTGTAGTTGTGTAGAGACAGCCCCAAAATAGTATTTTAAGCATGGAACGAACTAGTACCGGACCAGGCAGTCAGGTGAACTGAATAGTGAGACAACAAAAGATTCAACAGGGTCTAGCAGGTCAGTTAAAAAAACACAGCTAATGAGTTTATCAAAGGACACCATGAGCAAGAAACTGACTAAGCCAATATCAGAGATACACATATCTGTGGAAAGTCCATGCTTAAATCTACCAAAACTGGTTGTAAAGTTAGAAAATCCCAAGAACGACAATCTGAGTCGACTGGATAAATTGAATGCTAACTGAGAATAGCAAATAAAACAGCAAAAAGATTATTTCAGTCAAATGGAAATGCAAATCAAACACAGCTCTGGTGAGCGATAAAATGTTCCATTGAGCGATACTTGACCACTTACTGTTGCTTAACCGGTTATCCATGGAACGAATGACCATTTGTTGTCGGTCGTCCAAAGTCAACTTTTAGTGGACAATGTCAGTCGACTGGATAAATAGAACCTATCAGTCAGCTGAGAATAGGAAATAAAACTGCAAAATGACGATTTAAGTTAACTGGAAATGCAAATCAAATGCAGCTCTAGTGAGAGATAAAATGTTCCATTGAGCGATACTTGACCGCTTACTTTAATCGGTTATCCATGGAACAAATGACCGTTTGTTCTCTGTTGTCAAAAGTCACCTTTAGTCGACAATGTCAGTCGACTGGATAAATTGAACGCTATCAGTCAACTGAGAATAGCAAAATGAAACAGCGAAATGATGATTTCAGTCGACTGGAAATGCGGATCGAACCCAGCTCTGGTGAGCGATGATAGGTACATTGAGCGTTACTTGACCGCTTACTGTAGCTTAACCGCTTAACCATGGAACGAATGACCATTTATTCTCGGTTGTCAAAAGTCAAATTTTAGTCCAAAATCTCAGTCGACTGGATAAATCGAACGCTATCAGTCAATGCAAATCAAACGCAGCTCTGGTGAGCGATAATAGGTTCCATTGAGCGATACTTAACCTCTTACTGTAGTTGTGTAGAGACAGCCTCAGAATAGTATTTTAAGCATGGAAAATGCATGGAAAAAGAATGGAAAAAACTAATACCGTCAGTCAGGTGAACTGAACAGTGAGGCGACAAAACATTCAACAGTATCAAGCAGGGAAGTTAAAAAAACAGCTAATGAGTTTACCATAGGAACCCAGCAACAAACTGACTAAGCCAGTATCAGAGATACATGGATTTGTGGAAAACTCATGCTTAAATCTACCAACACTGGTCGCAAAGTTAGAAAATTCCAAGAAATCGCATAGACAGCCTAGAAATTACATTTGTTTACCAAAACAGTTTTTTCAAAGCCACCTAATGTGACACTTGGTAATCCAGAAACAGTGAATAATATATCGTTTGAAAGCCCAGGCTTCACTTTACCTGTTGTAGTTGGCAGAGTAGCAGAATTCTATTAAACAACACAGAAAACAAAAAAAATAAATTTGTTTGCTTTTCAGAGCCCTATTCACTGAGAAGTACCAAGCCAATAGCAGAGATGAATACATGTATTGAAAGCCCAAGCTTCACTCTACCTGTAGTGCTGACACAAGCGCGTAATTCAAGGGACTGACAGAGAAAAACAAAGAAAACACTTTTTTACTTAAAAAAAATTGGAAATTAGATGAGACTGTTGGTCTGAATTTGAGACTGTTGGTCTCGTTTCCGAGACTGCTGGTTCCCGGCGCCATTTTTATGAGACTGGTGGTTCGAAACAGTGAGACTGGTGTGTTCGATTTTCAAAACGGCCGTGAGACTGGTGGACCACATTCCCCACCCTGAGTGAGTGCTCAGCAAACACCTAAGCAACCCGAAAACTGCCACTGTCTTAAATTGCCACCCTCCCTCCAATGAGTAGCAGATAGCAACAATCTGAAGATACGAGATGAGGAGCTACTGTACGGCGAGATGATCAAAGTCGTGCAGGCAGCAGGAGCGTCTTAGCATTCAAGAAGGATAGCGCAAAGACAGTTAAAGTGGGAAAGACCGGAAACTCCCGTGATCCCCATGATTCACAACAAGCAGCGCCGTTTAGCGGATGTTCTTTCGTTAAAAATCGCTCTGTTGACATTTTTTTTCGTTTCGTTTATGATGAGCATCCTCTCTCCATTCAGATTTCCTCTTTAATTGAAATAAAAAACAAGTAGGAAAAGAATAAATAGCTTTTTAATGAAAAAAATTGTTGAATTCAGGATTTCAAATCAATTAATGTTGATAGACTTTGCCTACTCACACCCTCTTGCTTTGATTATATTAATCGTCTACCGCTCAAATTGGACAAAGTCCAAACGCTAGGCAGCGTTCCGGTCGATTTTCAGAGACCCGGTTTTAGCGAAGTCACCGGTCTTTCCCACTATTATTGTCTTTGGGATAGCGACGGAGAAGAAAGGCAGAAAGGTACCGACAGCAAGTTGAACCCAACGCCAATACAAGTTGAAGGAAGGAAGGATACTTCGTTAGTTCGGCCCTGGCGAGGGTCCTCGGCAGGTGCCAGGTGGTCAGTCTTTAGGGTCAGTAGTTGCGTTTTTTGTCCCTGTTCTGTTCGCTGTTTTCTCTCTGTTTTATATTTTTCCCGTTTTTGTCAAAACACGGAAAACGCTGTTTCTCAGTTTCCCGTTTTTCGTACGCTGTTCCGTGTTCTGTGTTCCGCTGTCTGTTTGGCAAAACACGGAACTTGCTCTCCTAGCATGTTTTATCACTGTTCAGATAGAAAATTGCAGAGAGATTCGCAGATAGAAAAGAAAGAATTGCAGAAGTTCAGAGAATAAAGATGGACCCTAAAGTATGGTCGTTTTGGAATTTAATTTGCAATTTAACAGATTTCCCACCTAAGACGTGCTCAAGAACCTAAATTTGCTTTTTCGACAGAACAGCGACAAAACACGAAACAGAGAACAGGGTAAGCAAAAATTCCATTTTTTTTTTTTTTTTTTTTTTTTTTTATCAAAACTAGACAACTGTGAACACAGAACACGGAACAGAAACCAGAGACAAAAAACGCAACTAATGTCGGGGAAGGAAACAAACCTGTAATCCAAGACCAAGACGATCTGACCCTACCTTTTTTTTTTTGGCCAAGTGCCATATAGCGATCGCAATTTCTGTCCGTCCGTCGGTCTGTCGGTCTGTCCAGGTTTTGCTAGTTCGGGCACTTCCACATAAGCTAGGATGATAAAACTTGGCAGGCATATCAGGGACCCCAAATGATTAAGTTGGAAATAGTCACTTCCCCGATCCGAGCACCGTGGGGGGAGTGGAGGGAGGGGGAATCCGGAATCTTGAGGTATTTTTAACTTTTGAACGGGTGATCGGATCTCGATGAAACTTGATATTTGGAACGACCTCATGTCTCAGACGACCCACTTAAAATCCGGACCGGATCCGGTGACTTTTGGGGGGAGCTGGAGGGGGCAACCGGAAATCTTGGGAAACGCTATGAGTGGAGGGATCGAGATGAAACTTGGTGGGAAGACACCTAGCAAACACTAGATACATCGTTGACATAACCGAGCCGATTCGGGCACTGTGGGGGGGAGTGGAGGGAGGGGGAATCCGGAATCTTGAGGTATTTATAACTTTTGAACGGGTGATCGGATCTCGATGGAACTTGATATTTGGAAAGACCTCATGCCTCAGACGACCTACTTAAAATCCGGACCGATCCGGTGACTTTTGGGGGGAGCTGGAGGGGCAACCGGAAATCTTGGGAAACGCTATGAGTGGAGGGATCGAGATGAAACTTGGTGGGAAGACACCTAGCAAACACTAGATACATCATTGACATAACCGAGCCGATTCGGGTACTGTGGGGGGAGTACAGGGAGGGGGAATCCGGAATCTTGAGGTATTTATAACTTTTGAACGGGTGATCGGATCTCGATGGAACTTGATATTTGGAAAGACCTCATGCCTCAGACGACCTACTTAAAATCCGGACCGGATCCGGTGACTTTTGGGGGGGAGCTGGAGGGGGCAACCGGAAATCTTGGGAAACGCTATGAGTGGAGGGATCGAGATGAAACTTGGTGGGAAGACACCTAGCAAGCACTAGATACATCATTGACATAACCGAGCCGATTCGGGTACTCTGGGGGGAGTAGAGGGAGGGGGAATCCGGAATCTTGAGGTATTTATAACTTTTGAACGGGTGATCGGATCTCGATGGAACTTGATATTTGGAAAGACCTCATCCCTCAGACGACCCACTTAAAATCTGGACCGGATCCGGTGACTTTTGGGGGGAGCTGGAGGGGGCAAACCGGAAATCTTGGGAAACGCTATGAGTGGAGGGATCGAGATGAAACTTTGTGGGAAGACACCTAGCAAACACTAGATACATCGTTGACATAACCTAGCCGATTCGGGCACTGTGGGGGGAGTAGAGGGAGGGGGAATCCGGAATCTTGAGGTATTTATAACTTTTGAACGGGGGATCGGATCTCGATGGAACTTGATATTTGGAAAGACCTCATCCCTCAGACGACCCACTTAAAATCTGGACCGGATCCGGTGACTTTTGGGGGGGAGCTGGAGGGGGCAACCGGAAATCTTGGGAAAACGCTATGAGTGGAGGGATCGAGATGAAACTTGGTGGGAAGACACCTAGCAAACACTAGATACATCATTGACATAACCGAGCCGATTCGGGTACTGTGGGGGAGTAGAGGGAGGGGGAATCCGGAATCTTGAGGTATTTATAACTTTTGAACGGGTGATCGGATCTCGATGGAACTTGATATTTGGAAAGACCTCATCCCTCAGACGACCCACTTAAAATCTGGACCAGATCCGGTGACTTTTGGGGGAGCTGGAGGGGGCAACCGGAAATCTTTGGAAACGCTATGAGTGGAGGGATCGAGATGAAACTTGGTGGGAAGACACCTAGCAAACACTAGATACATCATTGACATAACCGAGCCGATTCGGGCACTGTCGGGGGAGTGGAGGGAGGGGGAATCCGGAATCTTGAGGTATTTATAACTTTTGAACGGGTGACCGGATCTCGATGAAACTTGATATTTGGAAAGACCTCATGCCTCAGACGACCCACTTAAAATCCGGACCGGATCCGGTGACTTTTGGGGGGAGCTGGAGGGGAGAACCGGAAATATTGGAAAACGCTATGAGTGGAGGGATCGAGATGAAACTTGGTGGGAAGACACCTAGCAAACACTAGATATATCATTGACATAACCGAGCCGTGCCTACTCGTAACAAGTGCCATATGAGCTCGTAGCTCTTGTATTTATTTCTTTATTTAATTTTATTTAATTTTATTTCAAAATAAAGGCGGCACAACGTTTCATGCGCGAGCAAATTGATTGCACTTGTCGTTAACCTACAACTAAAAAATATGAACAATTGTCATACAATAAATACACTATATTTCTTTTCAGGAGGATGTGGTGCTATGTACGCCGTTTTCGTGTCTTCCAAAGACTTTACTGGACTGCCTGTTGTTAAACAACACAAACTCGTGAAAGAGGTAGGTTTGTATGCTGTTTTCAAACGTTACCTAGGAAGACTTTCCGAAATATTTCGGGAAAGATGGGTTCTTCACTATCTCAAACCTAGGCAAGGTTAGAGATAGTAAGCCTGTTGTTTTAGCGCCTGCAAATTACAAAACTAACAAATTATTCTGAGATTATGGTAGCGTTCCAGTGAAGTTATTACAAGATACGATGGTAAGAGGAGGGGCGAGCGCCGTATTGTGGTAGTTATTACGCTTTCTGGAGCGAAAATAATTACAACGCGAACATACGTCATCACTCTTACGGGAGTTCCTGCAGAACCGATAGTTATTATCACTTATGATGCTCGCGACCATCATAAGTAAATTATAACGATCGTAACAGTCGTGGAACGAAAATAATAAGTGGTAGGAGCCAATTTACTTAATACGGCGGGCTCTGGAACGGCAATAATAACACGAATGGTAACTATCGTAACTAATTATAAGTAGCTGGAACGCTACCTATGTGACGGAAAATCTGTCCCTCTTATGCCTGCCAAGTTTCATTGTCCCAGCACATCCGTAAGTACGAACTAGCGGGATCTTCGGAATTCCGCACCCCCCCCCCCCCCTTCAACCCCCCACAATTCCCGAATCCAAGTCGGATACGGTATGTCAACGATGTATCTAGGACTTGTGATTGTTCTTCCCAACTCTAAGGGTTTTCCAAGATTTCCGGTTCCCCCCTCCTGCTCCCCCCCCCCAAAGTCGCCGAATCTGGCCCGGATCTTAAGCTGAACCAATTTTTTTTTTCAGATATTAAGTTTCATTAAAATCCGATCACCCGTTCAAAAGTTATAATTACCTCTAGATTCCGGATTCCCCCCTCCCTCCACATGGGAAGCAGAGGCGTCATTTATGGGGGGGGGGGGCATCTAGCCATGACAGATCATGAAGATAGCGAGGAAGAAGTTTTTTTGTGCCAAAATTTGACCTTACTGCGATGACACGGCTCCCGGGTTTTCGCGAAATTACAACCCTTTTAGTAAGAGTGAACTATGTTATTTTACATATTGTAGGTTAAAGCCGCGTTCACATTGACGCGACGCTGCGCGATGCGTTCCGTATGCATTTATCTTGCGTTGCGTAGCGTATCTTTCACACCAGCGAGAGAAGCCCTCACGCGGGATGCTTTACGTTTTCCTTTCTCGGCTTCTTCAGCCGCACTTTCGTTGCTTTCATCATTGCACTAAGTTTTACTTCACCATTAACAGGTTTCCCCCCAGTTTTTCTTCACAAACTTCCATTCTTACACTGACAAAATCTGACGTATACGCGTTGACGCAACGCAAAAATAGAACTTGGTTCTGTTCTTGCTTTGCGTTTTGTTTGTCTGCGTAAGCTCTGCGTCGCATCACTGCGCAACGCAGAGCTTGCGTATCTCTGTGTGAAAGGCTCAAAGCGTCAGTGTGGGATGGAGGAGTAGCCACAAAAAGTAAGGAAAATGATTTTCATTGTTTTATATAAATAATATAAAAATAAGTTAAATTAGAAAAGAGGCTACGGGATTTAAAAAAAAAAAAACAAAAAAAAAGCGTCAGTGTGAAAGCGACTGAGTGTATGGGCCATCCGTAGCTACATAAGTATTATTATATTCTGTTCTATCTCAAAATGGGAATCAAGGTATTACTGGCCTGTCTGACGCATGTATACCATTTTTCCGGTAAAATGGTACCTTACCCCAGTGGTTCCCAACCTTTTCCGTACCGCGTACCCCTAAACAAGGTTCGAAAAGGTTGCGTTCCCCCCATTTTCAAAATGTGAAAAAGGCGATATTTATGTCAAAATGAAAAGGAACACACGTGTAGAAATATATACAGCATCATAGAGACATTTGTGGCTGTGTTGTCGCAAAAATTTTGTCAAATCCGGCTCGATGTCATTAATGGCAACAGTTTTTACATTATCACATATTTACCGGAGCTTGACACCACGTTTCCACTAAATGGATTTTGAATCGAGTCATAAGTTCTACCCTGTCACTGCAAACTGATGAATAACAGGCGTGTGAACAGTTTTTTTTTCAGGCTGCCCTCGGTACTGGAGCATGTCGCGAAACAGAATATTTTATTTCAATCAATCAATCTTTATTCTTCAAAACTTTCCTTACGGTATTAACAAAAAACCGAATATTTGTTCTCTCGTCAAACATGATTATATACAATTTGTGCTTTAACATAGTCAAATTTTCGTAAATTACACAACAACAAGATACAACAAATTAAAACGCTAAAACTCAAACATCAACACAAAAAGGAAAAATTATTTTATGTCAGATTGTCGATCACAGCCAAATACTATCATCTGAGCTTCATCTGACACATCCCGCAAATCCGGGCTTTCATCAAGCTGCGTCGCGAACATTTTCGTTAATTTTGTTCTGGACCTGAATTACAATGTTACTTGCAATGCCTTCGCTTCTTTTATCAATATTGTTTGACACAGGAATTGATTTTACAGCAGTAGGCCAGCTGTTTTGGAATAAATATTATTTCAAGAATTTCACTAGGGCTTGAATTCAGAGGCGTCACGCATGGGCTGGGGACCCCCCCTCCCCCTAAGGGCCTTAAGTGGTCGGCCAGTCGGTAACCGGTCGGCGCGAAGCGCCGCAATTTTTCATAAAAAACATTCATTTTTTTCGAAAAACAATATGTAAAATTACCAGCCACTCGGTAAAAATATCTTGCCACCAAACAACTTTTTGGCTAGTGATGCCTCTGCTGGTAATATTAGGCTTTCGGCAATAAAAATGAGTGAGGTAATATTTTGAAAATACAGATTAAACAGGTTTTGGTACCTTCGCGTACCCCTTGCAAGGGTCTCGCGTACCCCTTTGGGTACGCGTACCACCGGTTGGGAACCACTGCCTTACCCTACCTCCTTGCCTTTCATCGTACATTTCTCGATCTGAAAGGTTTGCACTAAGTTTTTGCTCTATACTTCGTACATATGTAGTCAGTTTGTAAATAGTTTCATCCCAGCAATTCTCACAGGACGTCATTCAACTATCGGAATCATTCCATTTTGAAACATGTAGGCTAATGCAGATTGTGGCATCGGGTACTCGCAGGAGATAGAATCACACAGTCGCTTGGTTCCTTTCAGGTTTATTTCCGGCGGCAGTTCATTGAGAAGAGTAGGCCTATTGGTTCTCATTCATACCCGCAAGAACAAATAATCAGATAGAACCTCCGTCTTTGGTCCCATGCGGCGACTATGAATACCCCGACGAAATTGAGAGGAGCTAGAGGTACATGCTCTAGTTTGTGTTGACATCCGTCTACTTCCGTCTTCGCCGTTGCTCATAGCAGAGGAGTTATTGCAGGAGAAACGCTTACTGTAATACGGTGAAGGAGAGAGAAGTTGGACTTTCGGACCTCTGGTCCTGTACTGTATAATCGGTAGCGTGGAGGAGGCTCGTCGGGTCTATCTCCTAGGGCGTGATAGAGTCAAACAAACTATAGTGCGAGTATAGGTTTAATAAACGTTACGACTTACTCAATACATGGAGAGCGTGCACTTGTAGTTTCACTATAACACTGTTACCTTAAGACTGGCTTAAGATCGACTGACTTCCTTACTACATATATCTTTGCCCTTATATAGCTGTATTTCCTTGGAACGCTTCCGCTTTTCTTAGAGCTCCTTGGAGCATGAAATATTGTCAACACTTGGCAAAAGAAACGAAGTATCGGGAATGGAGGCTTCTGCGACAAATAAGAACTTTGCGAGAGTCCCTTGAACCAACCGATGATTCAGGGGACTTTCGCGGGTTTCGTATCATTTCCGGGTGAGGGGGCGCAGGGGTTCCTCTCATTACAGAGAGATCTGGAGCGCGTCCAGAGAACCAGTTGGCTTTGACTTCGAACATTTCTGATACGTGCTTCACAGCGATATAGCTACTTGTAGGGGTAATGAAACGTGATGTGCCCCCTAGTTCCCAACCCCCGCTCGTTTGCATCGGGCAGGGTACGGGGAAATATTCGACTCCGCATGGTCATATTACATAGATTGGGAGATGGAGGTTCTGTCTGATTATTTGTTCTTGGTAGCCGTGACCAGTGATGAAGATGATGATGAAATTTTATTTACGCACTTAAGAAGAGAAAAGCGCAGTATTCTACCCTCAGTCTTGTGCTTCCAATCTTCTGCTCCCACGAGCAGATCCTGATATGAATTGTTTTCTCGTTCAGATACTAAAAGAAGAGATTAAGAATATGCATGGGATACGAGTTCAGACAGAAGTACAGAAGAGCTAGCGAGCGGATCTCACTCCAAGAGTCGGTTAGTGCATTATATTGTAAGTTTATAAATAAGATTCGTGCTCCTGCCATAACGAGTTTCAAAGGATAGGTAGTTTACAATTTGTTGTATTAGTCATAATAGTTGCGTTTTTCCGATACCATGGTATCTGATACCACGGTCTAAAGTCGTTTTTGCAGCTATCGTGGTATCTGATACCACGGTTAAAAGGCGTTTTTGCAGTTATCGTGGTATCTGGCCAGTTATCGTGGTATCTGATATTCAGATGCCACGGTCCGACCGTAGTAACTGGTCGTGGTATCTGGAAAGTCATCTCACCTTCATCAAAATTTTTCAGATTGGTCAGAAAAAAGTTTGGCACTTAGTGATGTGACCGAATATCAGTTTTTCTTTGTGCATGACTTCAAAAAGTGCAATTTCGGCAATTTTGGTTTTTGCAGAGCAACTGCGTATCAGATACCACGATAACTGCAAGGTTACGATCTAAAGTTGCGTTTTTTTTTTACGTAGTTTCGCTTAAAAGCCGTTTTATTTGTCCATTCCATTTGCTGTGGTTTCAAACCTAAAACTACGGAGCTCAAACTACAAACTACCTCGCAGTCGTAGTTTGGTGTAGTTGGACTTTTCGGAAAGAAGAACTCAGTAAAACGCAAGTAGGACAAAACAAGAGCCAAACTACAAACTTTGACGGAACAGAAGTGAATCCAAAAAAAACACAACTTAAGTTTCAAACTGTTTGTTCGTGTCAACCCCCTTAAACATTCAAACAATTTTTACAACGGATACGTCAGCTATGATTCTTCATCATCCCCCCCCCCCCCCTGGATACCCCCCCCCCCCGAAACATACAAAAATAATCATTTTTATAGGATTTTCCCTCTGATCTATGTGTTTTTTATACTTTTTTTTCGACCAGCAGGCAACCCCCCGCAAGGAACCCCGCCCCCGAAATAAATTTCTGGATACTGGCCTGTCAACTACTATGTACGATTTTCCCCGACTGTGAGAAGATACTACATTGCAAAAAAAAAATCTTGCAGGATTTGCCTCTGGGGTTAATCTTGTCTCGATTGAGGTAAGATTATCTCTAATTCGGATTAATCTTATCCCAGTAGAGATAAGATTAATCCCAGTAGCAAATACTGCAGTTAACTTTAATCCTTACTCGG